>JABSTQ010003894.1:0-49025 GCA_013358835.2 Ixodes persulcatus
TTCAACAATAAAGTTTGACGAGGGTATACGGCTTGATCAAGTCAGCACCGACAAAAGTTTCTTAGGTTCTATCGCAAAGCAAAGCTGAATTGTTTATATAAACGTTTAGACAGCGTAATGCCAATCTGCGGTGAAATGGGATGTCTCTTTTTGATCTAGAAAGGAAGTTAGTCAACACATTACGACTGCGAACCTCCGGTCTTTAACATGTATCTCAAGCAAACACATTTCATACCTACAAAACAGTGTGCAGAAACCATAATAAACTGTATTATTGATGCGGTTAAGGTGCAAACTGTTCCCTCATTTTTGTGCCGGTATTTTAAGAGCACGCTTTGTGAGGAGTTCCCTGTACAACAGGCGAATATGTCAACGTAGGCGCATATTAACGTAAGGACTGAGGAACTGCTTCGCGCATTCCTTGGTACTAAAATTGTTCTTCGGAATGAGGAACCAGGGAATGTACCAGGCGTTCAGCAACCTTCGGCAAGTGAACGCGCTCGTTGATCTTCTGAAGAAAGCTTCGTTCGAGAATTTTGAAACACTGAAAGAATGCATCTGATGGGGGACAGAAAGAGCCGAAAATCGACCCAGGGAGCGCTGGCTTGAAGGAGAGCATGAAACTGCACCTCAGAGGTGAGCACCCCACTTGCATCACTCAGCAAGCTCGGGTAAAGATGGCACAAGCTTTTTTTAAGAAACGACTCCACCAGGAACCCAGCGAAGTGGTATTCAACATTTTCTTGGATGAGGTTGTCATATCACTCATCGCGAGTCATCGGGTATACGCCAACTCATCGGTCTTAATTTCTGGCAGTGGTTCGGGCATTGTGGCAGGCTGCAGTCGACACTGGAAGGTGCCTCACTTCCACCCGCAATGTGGCAGCGCCTGCCTCACAGTTTCGTCTACTGGAAAGCTGAAACATCTTTGCAAGAAAATGTGTTTCAGGCCTGCCACAAACTGGTAGGAATTGGGCGTCTCGTTACACCCGTGCTGTTGTCGCACCATCCCGAACAAGTTCTCCAGCGGGTCCTGCTTGAGCCGTCTTGTTAGTAAGTGATCAAAGTCAAAGTTCCCGCTGAGATCTTCCCACAGTAAGAGGACGGCATTGATGGTAATTTGCCATCCCCTTGCTCTGTGGGGCCGTCGTGGTGACAGGAACTGCCACTTCGGAATCCATGAGCTTTTCTCCCTTAGGCAATTAATATCTGCCGATGAAGAGCTTGGAGCGAATCTAATTTTTCGTTCACCGCATTCCAGAGGTGAGCCATTCAGTGAATCAAAGAATTGGTTCATGTGCTCAAGGAAATCACATGTGGCCTGAGCCTCAGGGGGCAGCTCATTCAGAGAAAGGAGGGTTGCAAAGGAAACAGAAAGCGTGTCACTAAAAACTTGCGCAGCAAATTGTACTTTCATAATTCTGAATGGAGTCTGATAAATGTGCTTGTCGGTAAGTGTTTTTGTCAATTGTAATCGAAGAGGGTGCTTGTTTTTGTAGAAGTCCACAATGTATTTCCATCTGATCAATTTGCTGGCAATCTGGAGGTCATGCTTGCGCAAGTTGTTACGTGCACACTTGAGCATATGAGGGGTGCAAAGAAAAAGTAGACCTGGGTGTCACCGACAAGGAAGAAGGGATGATCTGGTGTGACACCCAGCCGGCGTGAAAGAGTGCAGTTGCTGGCCCCCTGGTCGCACACGACAGCTTTCACAAAGATCCCGCCGGAACTCAGATTTTGAATAACGTCTGTCAACAGATCCTGGAGAAATTCTGGGGATGCTATTGATTTTGAAAGAGTGAAAGCCAATGGTTGCACCCAAGGCATAGAAATTCCCGCCAGCATCAAACCAAGCCTGAATTTGCCACATCACTGGTCGTTTCCTTACCGCTGTCTGCAAAGCCATGCACCATATCTGACTTAGTGTCACAGAAGAGATTTTCTTTTAGAACGAGTTCGTCGAACATCAGAATACATGCGCGATCTTTTAGAGACCAATCGTGAATATTGTCAACAACAGTCTTGATGAGGTTGGGTGCAACCCCAGGGTGTATGGCAATCTGGGACAGCCAGTTCTTAAGAGATCAAACCGATGGCAAGCTCAGGTACTTGGCGAGGTACTTTTAAGCCCTGGGGCTCTGAAAGTAAAGGTTAAGGGCAAATGGTTTAAATCCGTCAGGCCATCTTCGTCCGAACTTGTTCATTTGCTGCAAGTACAGCTGCACCTTCAAAAGGTCCAGTTCCCCTTTGGATAAAAATTTGTATGCGCCCTGGATGACTTGAGGTTGTGTCAGATTCGAAAAATCAGGATTTTGTGATGCCTTCAAGAGGTTCTTGTGCAATCGGTTTTTGGATTTTCTTAGGTTATCTAATGTACGTTTCGTGCGGGGTGAGTACTCTTTCCTTGGCCTGCCGCCTTGTCTCTTTGAGGTCGCTATCGTGCCAGCCGTGGACCTCGATGAGGCTGCAGCTCCCATTGGTGTCTCTAGAGTGATATCTGTTAGGGAGAGGAAATTACTCAGAAATTGAACTCACATTAAGCTTCAACTTTAGCGGAACATGGTGCCACCAATTTCAAGAGTTGCCTAATAGAGCCAGTAAACGGACGCTGAGCGTTCCATATTGCTTTCATGTCTAGAAAAAACCGTCCAGTGCAAGGTCAGTTCCTCACCAAGGTGAGGTTCCACCTGCGCCTCCTCCTGCAAAGTGGCGGCAGTTGGCGGTGGTGAGGACGGGCGAGCTGAAAAAATGGGATGAATGCATCTTGTGAGTTCACTAAACGGAATATGGCGCTACCAATATCAAGAGTTGGCTAATAGAGCCAGTAAATGGACGCTGCGCGTTCCATATTGCTTTCATGTCTAGAAAAAAGCATCACGTACAAGCTCAGTTCCTCACCAAGGTGGGGCTCCACCTGCGTCTCCTCCTGCAAAGAGGCGGCAGTTGGCGATGGTGAGGACGGGCGACCTGAAAAAAAGTCAATGAATTTATACTAAATTGATGCCAATAGATTTGAGCAGATTAGTATAAAAAGAAGGCCGTTCCTAGCTTGGCAATTATAGTGCAGAAACTAATATGAAATAATATTTACCAGAACTGGGGCTGGCAGGTGAGTCGCCGCTCCCCATGAAGAATTCTGAATAATATAACCATAACAGATCAGATTCTCCAAACCAAATATGAAACTAACTGAATATTGTACTGAGACAAGCCCACCTGGAGGAACAAGCTCTTGCAGTCTTGGGTCGGTTACCTGAACCAAAGGACATGCATTCGGCCGCAAACGTATCCTCATGTGACTCGCACAAGCTGTATCCCTGAAGTGCGCGCTGCACAGCCGGCGCTCGTGCAGCTTGCTCATGGGCAAAGCTTTGAACTCCGGCCGGTTCGCGTACGTGATCCATTTGACTGCTCTGTCGGGAAGATTGCAAAGTATATATTTTTATGCTTCCATTTCCGACTCCAAAATTACAAAACCTTAGAGGCTTACCTGTCGTCTGTCGGAAACCGGAACTGTCTGCATTCCGAGTTCTCCGTTGAATTACTGCACCATCTCGCAGAGCAGTACCTTCCGTAAGAGTGAGGCACTGCCATAGCGACAAACTCGGTGTTCAAACGAAAAACAAACTTTCCCGCTAACACGCGCTCAAAACTTGACCGAGCGAAACGCGCCGCGCGCACCGCGCGAGCGAGCCGCGCGATCGTTGAAAGAGCTACAGAAAACAAGTAACAATCGTGAATGGCCGAACACTTTTCAAGTGTGTTTTTCCATGCACGGTTTTCCGCAAGGGAGTCGCCATCTTGAAATGCGGAACTTCCGGTACGCGTGGAAATGTCGCTTTGCTCTCGCCACGCCGGTGGAAAGTGTTAACATTCTAATCGTAATTCCTTTTTTTTTTTTGCCTCCTCTACGTTTTTTTACGTTATATGTTGTAATCTCTTGCTTGTTTTTTGGCTCACACACCGGATATGAGGACAGCGTGGCTAGGTACGAGGGTGCACAGAGAATAGGTCACTACTAGTATGGTAACCAATAGCACACATCCAACTCGAGCGCTCGAAAATGTAGCGGCAAATACCCGCATAGAAGTCTGGGGCCTGTTGAATAGAGAGAGAACAGTAGTTCTCTTGTATGGATGGACGTACGACAGAGAAGCCGACGTAGTGGCGCCGCGCTTTGGCCACCACAGGAACTTGGGGAGCTGCATTCGCCTGACGTCACTTCCATGACCAAGTGTTTCGTGACATCGACCTCCCAATTTCAGACGTCCTTCCAAGCGCGGAGAAAGACGTAGTTCTACGTCAAAAGAAAATGGGTTTGAAGTAAGACATCGCTCAAAAGAAAGGCAGGGAAGAGTCTCAGTCGCCCCGCCTTCAGCACGACCTTCCTACCTTCGATAAATCTCAGGCGTCCCGTAAGCCTCGTACACCCGCAGCATGGCGAAACACAAGGGGCGCGTGTCGGAGGTCTGGCCCTCGAAAGAAATACGCCCTGCCAATTTCGCCTTGTCGGCGATCATTCGCGGTGAGAAGCTCGCTAGGGGCTCCTCTGTTTTCATCTTTATAGGCAGTGCAAGTGCTACCTAAGCGGTTATGTCTTGATTTTTATAGTGCATAGAAGCTTGGCATTGCACGTGCTTGCACCAGCAGAGGAAGTTGAAGCATCTTCACGCAGGTCTGTGAAACAATTCCACCAGACGGCAATACCCAAACTTCTCTCTGCGAATAGTATAATAGTATATTCACATCAAGGTCTCGGTTTCCATGCGTTTATGCCAGAGCGAAGAAGACGTGCATACGCTTGCATAAAGGTTTGAGCCTAACAAGTCGTAAAAAGAACAACAAATAATAACTCCATACTTTATTTATCACCCCCAGATGACCCAGAAAATAACAACTGTCTTGCCCTGGTTGTCCAACGTGAATTCAGCTGTCTTCTTCGTGTACACCGAATAGACGTTAGATCCGTCGAGTTCAGCGCACTCTTCGTATTAAAAAAACTACGGGAGTTTTTTTTGTTGCTTTTTTTGCTTTATTATTTTACTTAATCTTCTTCGATTCGGAACCTATTTCTAGTCACAGATGCAGATCCTTTTCGCATATCCATAGCATATGCAGTCCTTTCGCGCGGAAATCTTACTGTGACGCTGGCCGGCATCATGTCGGAGTGGGAAGAAGCGGCCACTGCGACCTGTCAATCAAAAAAGATTAATGGTTTCGTGAATGGCTTATGATTCTCTGGTGTCGTTTGAAATGTCGGCCAAGAAATTCTTTGCAACAGCTCTATTAGAAAACTTGTTATCACCCAATGTTAGGGCCCTTACGAAGAACATTAATAATATACCACCAGTACTTTTAGCTTTGAACACCCGTTGGTTCTGTTTTTTATTCTTATTGTAACTGTAACATGTATCTCCCTTGTGTAATGGTCGTAAAGGATGTCAATAAGTGAATATATAAATTAAATGTCTAAATCATAATTTAATTATTAAGTTATTTAATTTCTTGGCACCGAAATACCGTCACGGGGTGAATATCGTTTCAAGCGTTAAATTACGTTTAACTAAATTAGGACGAAAGAACTTGATTCTTTCAACAGACTCGTATCAAAAACATAGCCCACATAATCTCATTCGCAAAGTTATTTCCTTTTTATTTTTATAACTATACTTACGAACTCCAACGAGCTCTTTTTCTCCTCCTTCGTCATTTTCAGCCAGCGATGTGCTGATCAGACCTTCGAGAAAAAAATAATTGGATGACAAACTTATCGTCATAGGCATCCAAATTTTCTTCACTTCTCTTTTTTTAGTATCAATTATGTTTGAGAAGCCATTACCTACCAGAGATCAGCAAAAAGGCAAGCGAGACAGCAATGACCTTCATGATTCAAAGCAGGTACCCGAGCTTCAGTTGCAGCTATATTCACTGCAACAATCAGAACAGAAGAACTTATGATGCCATAAAAACAAAGATTAGAAAAGGACGTGAGAGGGTTCAGGCACTGAATAGTGTTGCATCAAACAGAACAGGCGAAAACGTGCGTATGGATGTAGAGAGGAAATACGAAGTAATAAACCCATAAGGTGTACGGATGGAAAGAAACGTTCATTGGGTGGTTTCGCTCCTACGTAAAATAAAATTGTAGAATAAGCATAACTTTATTATTTCACGTTTACCGCCTCTTTAATAAACGCGCTCTATGTTCATCATATGCATATCGGATCACCTCTGCGTTTTTTAGGCCTCCTATTTTTTAGAAATTTGTTTAACAACCACTGACATCTTTTATAAAGGATTGGAAAGGCAGATTCACTGAAGAAGCGATCGAACTATTATATTGAATGTTTACGTCCTTCCACTCGATTCTGGCGTTTAGAAAAAAAAAAAAAAAGATTTCCTCTTAGAAGTCACAAGAGCACCCGAAGTCCATTCCCCTCAATGTATTAGGGCAAAAATTTCGTGTTACAAAAATACCAATGAATTTTCGGTCTGAGCTTGCCGAAGCACTGCCATGGTACTTAACAAAATGGTACGTCTCGATTGATTTAACAAGAGGTATTTAGGTCCATCTTGGGGAAATAAAAAAAACAAAAAAACAACGTTTGAATAAAAGATGAACCAGCTGCGATACATGCTCATGCTTTCATGAAGAGTGCGTACCGAGATAATTTTTGATAAATGGGACATCGAATATACTCGAGCCCAAATAGAGCGCGTTTGTAATATTTTTTTATATATAAATGAGACCAATTCGAAGGCATTCGTAACTTACATATTACACAAAATACAAAGTATTTTTTTGTCTCAGAGAAGAGGCAAATTGCTCGAAGAGCTCTCAAAGAGTGTCTTACCTTTGCTGTGCGCAGAGGCGAAAGAGCTTGTTGGCGCTCCAAGAGTTAGTTCGATTTTTATACCCAACGGTGTGTCCGAAGTTAAGCGGAAGGTTGCCAGCAGCTGAGCCTGGGTTCCCCATGTAACGAATACGCTGTTGACGTAAAGCGTCCCGGGAGAGGCATGAACTCCCACGCAACTTTCACCTTCCTCGGCATTGTGCAATGATTGACAGGTGGACAGCTAGATGGAAGCGTTAAGGCCCCTACGCACAGTTGCGTTTGAGAGAGAGTTTGAATGCGTTTGACTGCGTTGCGGCGGCGAGAAACCCGAACATCCCTGCTTCTTATGTCGCGTAACCAGCTATTTCTTGAATTGGATCCCACGCTTCAGACGAAGCACATATGTGCAGGTGACTCGCTTTCGTTAGTGGGTCCGTAGAGTGACGTGTTTTATTGGCTTCTTATGCCACCACGCTGTGCCCGTCGGCAAAACTATAGTCCGATGCAACCTAAGAACAATCTTTTAGCTCCACCCACAAGCGCATTGCGCCCATCTGAAGTGCCTCCGCCGTCGAGAAAGTAGTTCGCTAGCAACGTTGCTTTTTCTTCCTCCAGTAAACGTGTCTTAAACTACTACAATATTTATTTAATTCATTCAGGATGTTTAAATAAGTTAGAATACGTTTTTGTCAACGAAATAGCTGTTTAGTAAAGAAAGAAAGTCATGTCCAATGTACCGTCTTCCCAATTCATTTTCTGTCCAAGATACTGTCTAACATACCGTCTTCCAGCGCCTTCGATTGAGGGAAAGCGGCGAAAACGAAACCAACCTTTCTCTCGCCAAAATTATAAATAACAAAGCACTTATAGTTCCTGCAAATAATAAATATTTAGTGATTTACTTAGTTTTGTGGGCTTTGCGCACGAAATGTGTGCCTTTAGTTTGTTGGATGAATAGAAAACAAGAATAATTATACTTTTCGGGTTTTGACAAATCGGCACCCTCCCAAGTCATCGACACCACCACCGCGCCCCGCTAGAGTGCCTTCATACACACGCGCGCTTTTGCTTGAGTGGTGACATCTCAGCCATTTTTACGCCCAATCGTTTTTTTATGCATTTTGAAGTACGCGCAATCCGGTGTCAATCAGCTCGAGCGCGTAGCTTTGGCTAATGCATAGACGCCATTTTAGCGCCCAGGTCACGCAACGAGTGCGCGAGAGCGTCAGGCGCTGAACATTCAGTGCAACAATGGATGTCTTTACCCTGAGACAGACAGACATGTAGGCACCCTACGCCCCGCTCTCTTTGTCTTCCGTCATGGATCCCACTGAGGTGCACGGCAATCTCAGCTCACCCCGCGGAAACCACAGTGAATTGAAGCAGCGGTGCCGGTACTATGTTGAGTAGCAACGTGGGGCAGAGGCGACAGAAATCCAACGAAGCAGACGACGTCCGGCGTAGCTTTTCACCTCTCAGCAGTGTTAAGCCTCGCGCCCGCTTCGAAATTTTCGTTGGCGATAGCGTCGCTGGATTCTCACGTTGTCGCGCAAAAACTGCTGCAAACGCAAGCCGATACCATTAAGATTTCGTGGCGTAACCTCGGGCACGTAAAACACGGTGCAAAAAAGCAGAATAATTGTCACGAGAAACTAGCGTCGCGTTGCTAAGGCCAGCAGCCATGTTGAGCTTTTTTTTTTTCAAAATGATCGCGATTGGTCCACGGAATCGTGACGTCATGAAAACGATTGGCTGGCGTTTCTCGGCGTAGGGATACATTTTCCTCTGAGAGGCATTTCCGGTTTTTTCTTAGCTTGCAATCAACTATAGTAGATGAAAAGAACGGAAAAATGTCGGCGCAGTCGTATTAGACAGATTCACCTGGAGTGGGCCCCTTCTATCGTATTAGGCAGATTCGTGGGAAAGGGGAAGCGCCAAAAGAAAAAGGCTCCGAGGGCAGAGCCTCCCCCACGGAGAGACCCGGCCGCCGTTCCTGGCCGGCTTGTCTAGCCTTCGCGAAATGGACGCGACCTGGGTAGGTGATGCGGCTTATCTTGCAGATGGGCCGCGTCCACAATCATTCCCGAGGGTGCGCCAGAGGCACATTGACCAAAAAGGGCGAGGCAGACACCACCCTCTTCGAGGAATGCGGCCTTGCCCCATTTCCGGGAAGCCGCTGCCATAGCGGTACCCACGACCTGCGTGTGCTAGGCGTAGATAGGACGACGGGGAACACATGGGTCCCAAACGTTTCTCGACGAAACGCAGTCCAACACGCTCAAACGTTCTCAAACGCAACTGTGCGTAGGGGCCTTTCTGTCGTCCGATGTGATTACCTCATAGCCAGGTCGGAAGCACGAAGGCTGCAAGTTTACGTTTATAGAGGGCTTTGAAAAGCACAACGATCTTGCAGTGGACAATGAAGAGATCTTGATGGCATCTTGCACCTTCCAAGAGCTGGGCTCATAAGGATATGCGTCTGAAAAAAGTCACAGCTCCGGACTTTAAGACGTGCCTAATAGACCTACTGCTATTAGTGGCGAGATCAGAGCCGTTTATTGAGAGAGTTTGGCCATACATTGGTTTGAATAGGCGAGCATCTCGGGGCCAACCACAGGCCGCGAAACAGCCCCTAGCGGTGGTCGTGTGCTCTAAATTTGTGACACGACTATACTTCGTTTCGCCTTATGTGCGAGCGAAGGCAAAACTTGAAGCGCGAGCACGGAAGCTCCGTGCGTTCAGGCTTTGCTCGAGCGCGCGAGCTGGGGAGAAATGCAAAAAGCGCTGGTCTCGCACTTCTAGCTTTGGCTTCGCTCGCAGATAAAGTGAAACGAAGTATAATTTGAGCCGTGCCGAGTGGAACTCCGCGTCTCAAGACGCTCGCGCACCCCACCCTTTGCACTGCTTTCTTTCAGCGAGTCTCAGGACGCTGTTCTAGCAGTGCTGACAAAGGCATGGGCACGAGCGCGTGGCTTTGCAAAGTGCCTCCTATGCACGAGGTCTCGTACAAACAAAAGCGTTTCGCTGAGCTAGGCTCACGCGCCTGTGCCTTTGTCTTCCCTGTCGACATTTGTGAGATGGAGTAGAGGTCTCCTGATTGGTCGACGCTGTGTCACAAATTTAGTTTACGCTCTAAGCGTGGGGGGAATATTCGGCGCTGGCGGCGGCATTTGCTCCGCCTATTGTCCAAACTCTCCTAATATACGGCTCTGGGCGAGATGTTTTGGTGGCGCCCTCGTTCGGTTACCTTTCGTGACGTCATTACCTTGTGAAAACAAGCTCGATGGTGTTTGTAATGAGCATTGTGGAAGCCTGAAATCATAGCGGTCTCAAAGCAACACTACCAACACTGTCAAAATTGAAGTTCTTAGATTAATCTTATTTCCGTCGATGAGACATCCTTTGCTGACGTCATAGTCAGCATTTTGCCAATTGTGGTGGGCCGACCAGAGCTACACTTTCGATTGCTCACGTCGCCAATAGTCCGACCTTAAGCTGAGACCAGAAGCTCTGCCTTCAGCGCGAGCTCGCTGACTGCGCTGAAGGCTGCGCTGGCTGGTTGCGCGTGTCTGCGCGTTCGCACTTGTGTTAGCAAGGGCAGAAAGCTCGCGCTGAAGGGGGAGCTTCTCTCAGCTTAAAGGCCTGTTCGAACATACAGCGGAGCGCTATGAGCGGAGCGCTGACTTTGCGCTAAGCGCGTGCTGACGGCACCGTTCACCAAATTCGAATCGCACCGTCAAAACTGTTGGTCATGGCAGACGATAAGTAGCTGACGCCATGTGAACAGCTCTGCGTCAGCGTTTCTCTGCTTGTGGGAACCGGCCTTAAAGGGGGACCAGCAGTCGGGTGCTCGTGCTCCTGCTCGTGAGCTCACGAGCAGGAGCACCAGCACCCGACGGCGGACGGACATACGGACATGGGTAGCCCCTAAGGAGTTTCGCCCCTAAAAATGAGGGCGAGGAGGACCGCCAGGCTGAAGAATATTTATGCCGGTCCCCCTTTAAGGGTAAGCAGAGTATAAATTACCCAACAACGAGAATGCTGGGAATTTAGGACAACGCGCCACACGCACTCGCCTTTGCCGTATGGAGGATTTGAAGTAAATAATAAAAATACGGCGTTCACGAACGCGCGTGGAAGATGCCTTTCGTTTTTTGGACTCTCGCTTTAAAATAACTACGTCTGCAGATGCCAGCACGTGCAGCATGTGTAAATACGCTCGTACATGCTCCTTGGTGATTGGGTAATTTAGCAAAGGTCTATGAGAATGCAGTCAAGGTGGAAACACCACTCCCTCCCTTTTCAAACAATGAACATTGCATGGAAACTACCGCGGTGGCAATAAACACTATTCCGGTGAGAAAAAAAAAAAATATAAATTTGTTAACTAAACAACTGCACAAAAGCGTTTTGAAAAAAAAAATTCTATTAGTTTTGCATTTATCATAATTTCAGGAATGTAGGGTTTCAGAAAAAAAAAAAAGCGAAAAAGAAAAGAAAAAAAACACCACTTTTTACGCGTGAGGGAAACCAAAACAAATTCTGTCGGTTTGCATTTTTATTTATTTATTTTTTTGAATTGAACACCCTTAAGCAGATTGATCTGATCCGGGCGTGCGTGGTCAAGGTATTGGTACAGTTTAGTGTTGGTGTGGTATGTTATCTGATTAGCATCGTCAGCCCGACTGTTTGCTTCTGTTTTCTTCTCGCGCATAGAGGAGAATAAGTTGTTGTTTTTTTCTTGCATTTTTCCCCAGAAATTTACACTTACAAACTTTCAGTATGATAAAGGCTCCACCTAAATAAATCTCTGTGAAAAATTTCGTTGCACTCCTTTTGTTGGTTTATTTAGTCGGGTTTGTTTACGCTAGAACGGCGCTCGAGAACAACTGTAGAGGTAGAAACGAAGAAAAGGACCCCAGAGGAGCTACGTTGCAGAACACTCAGTTGGGAAACTTACCGTTGAAAGATGGGCCGCTGACGTTCACCGAGACCGAGATAAATACGATAAAAGCGCCACCCTTTAGCGACGACTTGAAACAGGAAAGTTGCCATATATGTCAACTGCTAGAGTCACTGAATGTTCCCAGGGTACCGAAACTCACTGGCTCAAAGTACCAAAATGGCGGCTCAATATTTTTTTTTTACTATAGTCACCTTGAGCTTTTAGAAAGCATGTTTTTCCGTAAAAACAAACTGAGAAAACCATTTTTGTATGAACTTTTGTTGGAGATTAGTACAAAAAAAACAAACAAAAAAACAGGCGCGTGATATTTTTCAATTGTGCCACAAGGTTTTGTGGCACAATTGTTATTGTTTTTATACAACCATGTCTCACCGGTGATTTCCGGTAGCGCGTCCAGACCTTGGCGCATCCTAACTTCGTTAGAAATTCGCGGCACTTCCGCTTGGGAGACGGAGGTCGGCATCCCTGAAACCCCTTCCACGGTATGTGTTTCGACACCAAAATGGCCTATTACAGCCAAAATAGAACAATCACAGTGGACGCTATCGAATGTGATACTGCCGAACTATTCATTACAAGCACCCATGCAGTTCCCCAAGTGGCCACTGCGGGAGAACTGGCGGCGTTGCGGTCGCCCCTTAGCTCGATTCTCGAGTACGGATCGATGCCACATTGTCAGATTAGGCTCCATGGCAGTTTCCCAACTGAGTTATTCTAGTAACGTTGCAGTGGAGTATTCGGCACTGAAGCCCCTTCAGAAACGCTTGATAACATTTAGGCTTTGCGTTTTTTACATGTACCGTCAACCAGTGGCGCAGCCAGTATTTTATTTTTTTTTTTTTTGGGGGGGGGGGGGGTCCAATAGTATGAATCCCCCCCCCCCCCCCCCCCCCCTCAATGACGAAGCAGGGTGAGCTCGGTGATACGGATTCCCAGGCAAAGATTAGCGAGGCGTTGTTAAGATAAAACGGGCAAAGCTGCATTGTCATTTTTTGAAAACGCAGCGGGCTTCATTTACAGGAATACGGGCGTGGTGGCTCACTGTTCTACTCTGGTCGCAGTTGCGGTCCACCAACTTTAAATTCTTCGCAGCACACAACTCCCTCCCCCTCTCCCGCTTTTTGAGGTAGCACTGCATTACCAACGCGTGAAGGCCAGACAAAACTCCGATTTATGCTGGACAGATCCCGCTGTCCCTCATGCGTGCTTGTGGGACGGTGTTTAGTCCCGCTTCGGCTTCTCGAATCCCGCATAGATAAAGGACGCGGCTAGACGAAAACATCGCACCAGTGAAAGGGTGCTTTCTCTGAATAATGTACAAGATCCGCTTGGCAGAGACGATGCTGATACTATGGGCCTGTTATCTGCAAAAATAAATACATTAATACTAAAGAAATATTCAAACAAAGTGTAATAAATCTTCAAGAAAAAAAAATGTGTGCGGTCTATGTGAAATACTAAAAAGATATGATTTGTTACGAAAATTTAAAATTTTCAAACCTCACAACCCTATTACCCCCCCCCCCCCCCTCCCCCCCATTACGCGTCTCCCTTTGGGGCCCGAGGAATATGGTCACTTAATTTTTCACTATCGACCAGTGTCTACTCTGTCCTTTATGCTGAAGCAATGACACGGTAAGGGGGACTGGGGGGGGGGGGGGGGGCAGCACGTTTTGCCAGAATCCTTTTTTTTTCAGAAACCTTCGCACATATCGTAGTGCAAGAACGTCGTAAAGGCATAGTCACGGAGCTCCAAGAACAACATCAATGCCAAGGGTGCTGTAAAGAGGAAAAACCTTGTTTTATACGCAGCTCCTCTCTTCACAAAAGCCTGCGCTTGAGATTATTATTTCACATTTTTATCACTGGGGGCTAGAATTTTGGACACTGGTCTATAGGCAACCTGCAACGCTGTTTAGTTTGACGCTATCTAGTGACTGGAGCTAGGAACATTGGCTATGCCCTGTAGTTGCAGCTGCATTGTTAATACGTGAGCTATTTCTCTGATGGCGCCGCTATAGCCTAGTGTCTGAAGCAAGAAATACTGGGTAGGCACGGAAGCCGTGATCGCATAACATGCAAGTACGGCGGAAGCCGCGGCCTGGCGGGCCAATCGGAACGTGACTACGTATCACCGGAGTGCGCTTTTACTGCGAAGAAGTATCAGGCTTTTCGCAGCGTCATGCTCCAATATGTGTGCGTTGCACTCGTATACGTAGCGAATATCGAAGCTGTCGGCACGCATTAGGGGGCTTATCGTTCACCCATTGCCAAGTTACACCGAGGATATAGGGTATAATCTTGGGCTCTCACTCTACCGGTGCTGCCTGGCTGTTACCGGCAAGCTATACTCGACGCTGAAAAATTAGTACAACCGTCCTCGCACAAACACTAGGGGCCCATATATAGGGCGAGGGTAATTCGTAACAATCACCAAACAAAAAATTATTATCAATTAATGGTTTAGCAAATTCTTGCTACAGAACATGATGCCGAAAGGAAAGAGAGTCTTATTTCTGCTAGGCCGTTTTATCTTGCATTGTGATCCAAAGGCGGCAGCGGCATATCCTCGGGGTGATGAGAAGTCGTCAGTCCGAACTCGTCGTTCCGTCACTCTCAGAAATGACATCACACACAAACACGCAAACGTACTCGCCGAACGTGGGGACGAAATTGAATACCTTTGCGGCTATGCGTCGTGAGAATATGAAGGCTCTTCGGAGTTTCTCATGTTCCGTGCAACGAAAGGATTGATCTAATAACGAATTGTATCGAATGCCACCTCCACATGCAAAGCAGAAAGCAAGACGGACTTCATCGCATCCGTGAGCGATTTCACGAAGTGAGGGAAACTTCGCCAAAAATAGGGAACTTTTAGGCGTCCAATGAAAGAGGGAGAAACATGAAACGCCCGTCACGTCTGCGCTACAGGCGGTCGCCCTCTGTCCGGAGGCTCTATTCCCAAACGTTCTCTTTACTACGACGATACCTGAGAGCGTTCACTTCCAATGAGCGACTGCTCGGCCTAGTGCTTTTGAACGTTCACCGCGACATTGAAGTTCAAGCGGTGGACATCCTGTACATTCTTTGCCGTGAACGCAGGCGGCTGCATCTTAATATGTAGGTGCTTGGCATAAATGCAATGAGCAAGAGAGCCTGTAAATTGCTTTCCGAAGTAACTAGTCAAAGCTACTTATTATTTGTGGTAATTCCTAGTCAAAAGCACGTAATTCTGATCAGTACACAAGGTTTGAGTGAGCGCAGCGCCACCTTTGCTCACAATGCAATTGTTTTTACAAATTATTTAATATTCCTCGCATCACTGACATTGTTTTATATTATCACCATGTGTGCGTTTCATTATGTCCACTTTACTTTGATTTACGAGGGGCGTTCATAAAGTTCGTATTATCGGCGCAAAGAATTGAAAAAAATGAAACAAAACAGGCATCAACATGAGCGCGCGTCCCTCTAGTTTCCGCACAGTATGAATAGTGCATGCTATAGTAGCTCGGAACGCCGCTAGGGAGTCGAAACAAAAATGGCACCGCCCATCGGTGCCAAGCACATCCAGTGATCCGTTTTCTCCATTTGAAGGGAAGCAATGCCATGGATATTCATTCCAATCTTGGAGCGTTGTTCTGGGACAACGCCCCAGTTTATGACACTTGGGTTAAATGGCGGAGACGCTTCCAGTGTGGCCAAATAAGAGGAAAGCATTGAAAGGACGGCGACCAAGTGATGGCTGAAGTGGAGCGATTCATGAACCCTCAAAACGAGGAGTTATATAACAATGGCCTCCGGCATCTGGTGCATCGCTAGAAAAAGTGGGTAACTTTTGGTAGCGAATATGTAAAGAAAGTCTCAACTCCTACTCGAGTTTGATTTCTGAATCTCTATTCCTTGGTGACAATAATACGAACTTTATGAACGCCCCTCGTAACTATGTATTTCAGTGAGGGTAGTGCCAGTGAGGGTAGCCCCTTGCCTACGCCAGTACCGTCAACCACCCTTAAGTAAACGCGCAAGAACAATTCACGAGTGAGTGCTCCGATGCCATTCGCTTCCAAGGGCTGCTGATTTTAGCGCACGCATCGCAGCTATTTGCTTCAAAGGGCGCAGTAGGGCGTTTAGGGCTACTTGTAAACATAAACGATTCAAGGGGCTTTAATCGGAACCGCTAAAGCGGACGCCAATGTTTCCTTCCAATTCAGTTTTTGCTCAGTTCTTAAAGGCCCTGTCACACTGAGGTAACACGACGGCAACAGCAACACAACACGTTGTCCAACAGTCGGGCAACTTGTTGCTCGCTCCCCGTGTTGTCCGACAAACCTGTCACATCGCGGCAACAGCAGCACAACATGGACGAAAACTAAAAGGTTGCCTTGGTATGACAGCTTTCGGCAACAAAAACAGCAGCAACTTGTGTTGGACAACGTGTGTTGCCCTGATAGCTCGCTGAGCGAATTTCGGACCGGCAACACGACAACATAGATAGCTTCGATGGTAGAGCTAGTCCCCTATCAATAACGTCTTAAATCAAATAAAGGCTTGGAAAACGTTATTTAACAATAATTAGGGCTGGCGTGCAGCTAAAATATTTTCGATTAATGTTTTTGCGGCGTAGTTAAGGAAAGTGATTTTCGAAATGGTCACAGCTGCGGTCGTGAACGTTCAGACTGGTTTTGAAATTATAACTGCCGAGAGCCCAGCTCGCATTACTGATAGTAAAATAAAATGGCATGCCTACTCACCCGCTGATGAAGTATAATAAAAATAACCCAGAAAACCAAAGATTAAAAAATCGAAGCATTAAAGCGACCTCTCTGATCATGATTGTTGATGCTTGGAAATTGGATACAGCTGCTACCAGACACCTGACTTGTTTCATAAATACCCAGGACGTTTTGGGGAATGAAGCGATCACATAGCAGGCGGTAGGTAAAAGCGTTCAAAAGGTTTTATTCCGCATGAAGGCCGATCGTGTCGGTGTCGCAGTTTTGAAACGCTGTCAGTTTAGCTCAACACCACGCTACAAAAGACGCTTTGGGGTACTGCCGGTGCTTACTCAATTCTACAGTAAAAATATGAGTTGCATGAAAGAAAGAACCGGACGGAAACACTTCACACCGGGTGGCGTAAATCCCGAACATATATCAGCAATCTCACTTTCCTCGGTTAGGTCTATCTGCTTTGTCGGCGAATGAAGAGCATTTAGACAGAATAGAGGATGGAAAATACTCCCCTGGTCAAGTTTTCTAATCACAGGCACTGGTTGATGCCGTCCCGTCGTAATTTACGGCCCTTCGAACGCACTAGCACTTTGCAGAGTCACATTTCCAGCGACGCCGCGCTGCACACGAACGAAGGTAAACAATCAAGATGGCGGAATGTTGCCCGTGTTGTCCCCGCCGTCAGCGCGGTGTGACAGGGTTGTCGGACAACAAATCGGACAACACGGTTGCCGGGTGGCAGAGACATGTTGCCCGACTGTTGTTGTTGCCGCGATGTGACAAGGTCGCCGGCAACGCGACTTCCTCGTGTTGACGGATAGAGTTGTCCAACTGTTGCCTCAGTGTGACAGGGCCTTAAGGAAAGCGAAATAAAGGATGGCCGGCACGAGTGATAAAACCACTTTATCAGTGGTTTTATCGCGAGTTGATTCGCGATATCTGCCGCCGGAGAATGCGGTACAAGGATCGTACGACAATGTCATCACAGAGAAGTGATATTGTTTAAGTGCAGCTTTTCAAAGTCGCAAAAAGTTGCTCAATCATATTTTGGGATTTCGTGCTAAGCCAACTTTATTCTCAGAAGATGTCGGATCAGACGGTCTTAGATTGAGGAGAACTTGAGCGAGGCAGGAGCGAGCACAACGTCCGACTTTGAGGAAGGCCCTCGTCGAACGACTGCTTGCGTAATGAAAATGCCGGTTAGATAACGAGAGCTTTCGAACCGACAGTTCTGAAAACGATAAATGATTGGCAACGAAATGAAGATGTTTATTTGAGGCTGTTCTTACTGAAGAAATTCCCAACGGAAAAAAAAGTTGCTTATTTCTCGACATATGAATCGATCATATTAACGAACATTCAGAAAATAACCGACTGAGAGATACCATGCAGACGATCGAATGTGCAATTATCATATTACACGTCAGCAAAAATTCCGCAGATCTTCCCATTTATTGACGAAAGCAGCGTTGCTCCTTCCTCGAGGCGCTTCGCGCAGTAAACAGAGAAGCTTCTATTTAGTCAGGCCTAGTGCCACTAAATAAGCTACGCTTCAGAGTAACGACACTTGGCCATATTGTGTCTTAAAATCATGGTTGCCAGTTGTCTGAAGCTTTATTGAAATCACAGGAAACGCTTTTCCGCCCTCCACAAATGTTTAAACAGTTCGTTACAGAGCAAAGCAATATTGCGTGACCTTCCTAACACCGAATCTAATGCTGGGGAAGTCGCACTTGTGAATCATGACGATCGGCAGTTACGTCTGCTCTGCATACGAGCCAAAATGGCGACGCCCACAACAATGCCGTGGAATGGAGTGCCGATACTCTAAGCGCAGCTCATTTAGTGGCTCTAGTCAGGCCTTTGCTTTCTACTTGGCAGTCACCAGCTCGCTCCTTTCTATGTGATGGAACCACGAGGATTTATATAATGCAAAGTGTCAGGATTCTACGTGATTTTTGGCCCCCGGCAGCCCTTCGCAGATTCGTTTTGCAGCGAGTAGTAATCAATCGTTCGCGATGTTACAAACTACCCATCGGTCCTGTAAACACACTCTTCTCGACGATCCCCGTATCCAAGCACATATTTCTCCAACTTTAACTTGACCTCTGAAATTGCCTAGCGCACCGCGAATCTCGACGGCCGTGCACCCCCCCCCCCCCCCATTACGGGATAACAAGCTTTGGTCGCTACTCACCATAAGATTAGAGAATTGTAGAAAAGGGTGCCCTGGCACATAGCGCTCCTTGTGCAGTTTGGGGCATCGCACTCCGCATGCACGTTCATGCACCTTAGACTAAAACTCTATTATGTCGAACAGCGTTTCACTTAGCAAGAGAGGACTACAAATCAAAGTATAGGTAAGGAGGTTCCGGTTATAATAGGATGCCCGAGATACGAACTGACAGGGACGCGAATATGTGACCGCTTGTGCTGGCGTACCCCAACTCTGAGCACGTGTAGCGAACACTTGCTGTGTGTTTTGTATTTGTAGTATATGTAGTATTTTGGTAACTTGCAAATACATTTAGTCTGGAGTATTCGCTACTCTATCTCAATTACATTTCTCAGTATCTCGTACTGAGTATCTCAAATATATTTCGCGATCTTGTTAAAACATTTTTTTCCGGAACAATCTACGAAACTAAAGGTCGTCAGACTCCAGGGCAAAGCTGAACCGATTAGGAAATTGGAGCCAAGTGAACAAACACGAAACAGGAAACAAGGCGCGAGCAAAACGCAGTCTCCAAATGCCAACTGAAGACGAAATGGTTAGCCCCAAGTACGGCCACCCCCATGTGTCCCCTTATTGTCCTCTCTACTCTCCTTTCCTTCTGTTTTTCAAGCTGTTTTTGAATTGCACTGTTACACTTGGAGGTAGCGAAGTGCTGGTGACGTCATCCGGATTTTACACCTTCTGTCGGGAGCTAGAGTGGTTAAGTCAGCGGAGGACTGTGACGCCGACGCTGGGTACAATCTCATTGAACCATTTTCAGAAATCGCCGGCTGAGGGGGTCCCAGCATGAAAATGCGCACGCTTTCATGCGAGCACAGGCACTCACTCCACCAAAGATTCCTGGCTTTATTGAGCTGCAGTGACCTACATTCGTCTTCCACAAAGCTCCTTATGTACCTGTTGTGACTTGATGTTTGCTTTGAAGCTCGTTCAAAAAGTGTTTCTTTCATCTCTTTCCTAATGCGCGCATTGTTTTGGAATCTGATTCTGGAATCTTGATTATCTCGACCTCAGTGCGTCAAGAATCGTTTAAACTGCTAGAGAATGGGGCAGGGCAAGGGGATTTATAAGCAGTTTTGTGGACATTCTTCCGTGTTTCCCTATTGACCTTCCTAATAATAATTTGTTTAGAGTTTGAAGGTACGGGTGCTGCTTCGTGCTTTTGTCTGGGGGGACAACGTACTCGCTCTTGGTCGTTGATCATCGGCAGAGGCTCCTGTCATTCAGTCAATATTTCTCCCTAGCGTGCACGAGTGTCCTTCACTCGTGTACTCATAAACAAGTATGGCTGCCTGATCAACATCGAGTTAGCCTGTGATGAACATGCAATGCCGGACTACATGTCAAGTCCCCAAATTTCGGGGGTCATCTTACAATTTTAATGCGAAATGCGTCATGACTCGAGCCGAGCCTGCCATCAAACTAAAGCGCGGCAGGTGCCATGTCTGCAATACATGAGTCCCGTTTGTTCTTAAAATATTTTGACACGTATTACAGTACATATCCCGAATTATTTCAGAGCAAACTTCAATTGCAGTAGCCAAGGCGCTTCTTGAAGTTCATAAAGATGACTAGCGAAATGTGATTCTCAGAGAAGTAATCACAAATAGTCTACCCCTTCCTGACTTCTTAGCTTGCAAAACTGGTGAATTATCTTCAAATGTAATTCAATTACTTTTTCAAATTAATTGTACTTTACTCGAGACAGTTCGTGCTAAAAATAGCTTAACTGCTACTCTAAATACATTTTCAAAAGGATATTTAGTATGTTATGTTAAATACTTTTGTTGAGTATTTGGCACAACACTGCCTAACGCCCCGCACCAGCACGTTTCGCCGTGGGTGAGCATCCTGTGTGGTCCCGGAATCGCTACTGCATAACGTAAACATTACAGGCTATACGACGTCATACTGTCCCCCCAACGTTTCATCAGTGTCGCCATATTTCCACGCGCGTCACCGAGCCAGCGCGTGCGGGGCAAATGGTCACGAATGACAAATGTCATTCGTGACTTTTGTCATTCTTGACAAAAAATGTCATTCGTCAGATTTGTCATTCTTGACAAAAAAAGGTCATTCGTGACATTTGTCATTCCCGTAATCGCTCGTGCGTAATATAAACAATACAGGCTATACATCATATTGTCCCTCAACGTTGCACCAGTGTCGTTATATTGCCATGCGCGTCGCCTAGCAAGCGCGTGCGCGGCAAATAGTCACGAGTGACAAATGTCCTTCGTGACAAAAAATGTCATTCCTGACATTTGTCAGTCGTCACGAATGACAAAATGTCACGAATGACAAGAGCATTTGTCATTCGTGACATTTGTCATGAGAATCTAATCATCCGCGTTCCGCAGCAGCTAGTCTTGTTCCTGCTCCACGAGTGGTACCTTTAGTGCACTACTACGCTTCTCACGCGCTCAAAGTCTTTCTGAAAATAACTGATTTAGTGATTTTGGATGACGCTCAGCATGTTTCTAATTGGAGCAATAAGTCTATTTTCACAGATTAAAAGTTAATGAACGAATTTTAATTAATTATTTGCCTTATCGCAAAGATTAGCAACCCACATAATGTCCCCCTGGCCGCATAACTCACCTCCACACGCGGAATAAGTGTAACGTTTACGGCTTTTTTTAAACAAAAATTTGTTAAGCTTAAAAAAATCACCCTATATATATATATATATATATATATACAGACAGAGAGAGAGAGAGAGGGGGGGAGAGAGAGAAAAGGTACTACATGAACGTCTGCATAAAACAAAAGACGAAAATGACAAGTTAGGTTAACCTATTCAAGCAGCCTCATGTTTGTGGCGGCAACAAAATACTTAAGATCATTGTTGGATGCAATTTACCTGGGAAGGCTGTTCCAATCCGAAAAGGCAAAGAAAAAGGGGCGAATTTTCGAACGTGTTTTGTTCGTGCATATATATGGGGTTAATTTTAAGAAGGCGATCTAAACGGGGCGATATATGATGACCTGGCCCGAGAAGAACATCTTTAAAAGTTGAAGAGCTATGACGCGGAGTCAGTATTTTCCAATTAAATTCAGTTTGTTTGGCGTTGTTTTCATTCAGTGCGTTTTGAGTTGCGATCTGCGACGTTAAGAAATACCGGCTGGTACCCGACTTTTGCACACACCAGCTGTTATTTAGAGTTAAAAGATGCAATCATCTTGTTGATGGTCAGAATAGCCTCTACCTATGCGTGATGACGACTTCGACGGGAAAAAAAAAGCGAAAACTACAAAAGCTTGCTCATGTTGAAAAAGAAAGGGGAGCAGATACTCTATTGAGCGCAAACTACACGTTGTAAAATCACTTCGCAGACATTGACCTCACGTGACGTGATGTAACGTGATGGGGTCACGTGACGTGTATTTCCTCGCTAACTTTAGCTGGAAAATTTACTCTACGTGAAGAGGTCACTTGACGTGGTGAAGTGACGTCAATTTTACCAGCCGAATATCGTGGGGAACTTGACGTAACGTGACTTGAGGTCACTTCAAGCCGCGTCACGTCAATTCACCCGCTAAATTCAGAAGGGTAAATTGACGTCACGTGACCTGGGGTCACTTGACGTGTCAACGGGACATCAATTTTCCAGCTAAATGTAGTGTGAAAGACGTCACGTGACACTTCGCAACATTCACGATCTATAGGTGGCGCGCTGGCGCCTATCAAAATGGCTGTCACCTGGATTATCTTCGTAGAAAAGCAGTACGAGGTGGGGTCTGCGACGCGGAAGTAATTCTAGTTTGGCTTTATACCAGCAGTATTAGAGCCTTACTTTATTTTTGTCACGTCAGGAAGGTGTAGGCAAGCATCTTTACTGTGAAGCTGATCACCCAGGAGCCATGAAGCGCTATTTTCACACCGCTGTACCACCATCGCTGAAAGTTGCGAATAATTTTCCCACTAAAGTTAAGGGGCAAACCAACGTGACGGTTCTTCTTGAGGGATTACTCGTGGAATTCGACTGATAAAACAGATGCCTTTTCAATAAGTAAGTAAGGATTCACGCGACCCAAATACGTCCCCGATTGTATTTTTTTAGTTATATCGGCGGTCTAGGGTTTTTACCATGCCTCTAAATGCATGTTCACACACTTGCGTTTGACTGCGATCGACTGCGACAAGAGTGTTTTTTAATCCTCTTGCCACGGCTTACGACCCGCTCCGCAGCAGCGCATCCGGTCGTAGGTCGTCGCAAGAGGCTGTGGAGATCTGGCTGCCCTCCTATGCGCTGACCCTCCGGGCCCCAGATTCCAGCCATGGCTGCGAGATGCGTCATGCCTCGGGGAAACGGCGATGGCCTCGCGTACCAGAAGATCCGGCTACGCCGCTCCCCTAAACCAACTGACATCACGGGACTGGCTTCCCAGAACAAACGGGCAAAGGCTTCAAAAGGGGAAGCGGGACAAAGAGGAGTCTCTCTCGGATGGCGACTCTCTCGGACGGCGGCTCTCTCAAAGAGTGGGCACGAAGGAGCGTGCAGCGGTGACAGGAGAGGAAGACGCTGACGATGGAATCGGCGGGGTGACGGACGCTGGCGCGGGGCAGTAGGTGCTACGTCGAGTGGCGGACTCAACAATGGACCAGACGGCGACCCTGGACGACCACGTCCCCATGACGCGGTGTGGACGACCACCGCTGGGACTTGGAGCAGCTGCAGTGGCAGCGGACTTCCCCCGGCCCCGTTGATGACCCTTTCCCGATCCCGAAACCCCCCAGGCAATAAGTGAGTCAATAGACCCTTTTGCCGAGAGCGAAGTATTGCTGTGTCATATTCATCCCGAGACAGGGTCTTAGGGAATCGGAGTTGAGAAGCCCGCATAAACTGACGCCGGAACGTGGGGCCTGCCTTTCGATCAGTCTGGCATTCCGATTCCTAACCTCTTAACGGTTGATTTAGGGCACTGCTTCGCGCTTTTTTGGGGGGTCATCTCCCCACAAAAGCGCGAAGCAGTGCCCTAATTCAACCGTTAACAGGTTAGGAATGCTCTTAGGTCATTGCTATTTGGCAGTTCACAGTGCACTCAAGTAATCGAACCTTGTTCCTTTTAGATGTTTTTTTTTTCAGATTCGGGAATGGAAAAAGTCGCTAGGGGCCAGATCAGGACTAGGGTGGGTGGTCAAGCTCTTCGAATGCACAATCTCGAATGACAGCCTGGGCAATGCGAGACTTGTGAACGGGGTCGTTGTCATGCAAGAGGAGGTCGCCTCTTGTCACCAATCCTCGTCGTTTTTCCGCGATGGCCTCGCGCAGTTTGCGGAGAACGTTGGCATAGTATTCGCCTGTTATTGCCCTGCTGTTTTTCAGATAATAAATTGGTAGGATCCCTTCTGCGTCCCAAAAAATTGTCGCCATCACTTTCTTCCCCAAACGTTGCGTCTTGAATTTTTCGGAAGGGGAGACCCCGAATGCCTCCACTGCATAGACTGCTGTTTTGTTTCGTGGTCCCACTGGTAAAGCCACGTCTTATCCCCAGTCACAAGGCGGGCGAAAACATCTTCTGGGGCAGCTCTTATAGATGCTCAAAATCTTCCCTTGACGAATGCAAGCGGTGCTGTCGATCCTGCGTAGAAAGGTTTCGTGGCACCCATCGTTCCGAGACCTTGGACATACCCAAAACGTCATGGATGATTGTGAAAGCACTGCCATTTTAAATGTTCAATTCTGAAGCAACTTCGGACACCTTAATTCGGCGATTCTTCATGATGATGCTCTCAGCTCGGGCTTAATGATCCAAATCGTTCAAAGTGCTGGGCCGCCCTGACCAAGGGTCATGTTGCACGTCCACACGACCACGTTTAAACTCGTTGAACGAACGAGTTGAAGGGCATTTATCGCCTATACATTCACCATTCTACTGTGAATTTCCTTGGCGGAGCTTCCTTCTTTGCACAAAAATTTTATCACACTCCGGTACTGAAGCTTGAAATTGGGGGAGGATGCCATGTATAACTGACTGGTGCAGACCAAAAACGGAGCCGGAACTCCTGATATTACGAACATGTTTGGCTAGAGAGATGAGCTAACCAAGGGCTATAGAGATATCACCGTCAAACGTTTGGTTATAGCAAAGTTGCAAAAATTTCTTATCCCCCCCAGTACGCCGATGGTTAAGTGGCTGTCGACCTATTGATACGTCGGGCTCCTAGATGTTTAGGACTTGATTGGTGAAGGTCTGTATTTCTCAACTTTTTGACCCAACCAGACGAAGTTCCGTCAAACGTGTTTACGTTTAAAACCTGCATCGTTATACATTTATTTTTGCAGTAAGGCGTCCTGTATGAGAATATTTAGAGGAACACCATTTATTATCTCTCTTTCTGCACATTTCGTGTATTTTCCTTCAGACCTATTATGTGAGCACACAGTCCTTTTTGCCGCAGCCCGCGACCCGGTGTTTCACACTGCCGAACAGCGAACAAGAAAGCGCGTTCCGAAAACTCAACAAAATATGTGTTCAAGGGTATCATCCTCCCGTGTCGGTCTCATTCGGTTATGTGAACTTCATACAGTGAAATTTATTGTTGACATTAAAACATAATTTATTGCTGCCTGAAGACTTGACAATATAAATAAAGGGTCGTTCACGCTAAAGACATACATCATAAGTAAATGCACCCCCAAATTATCTGAAATATGCTCTGCAAATCTTTTCCATCGTTTTATCCTTGATAGGGACGTCTATAAGGGATTTGGAAGAACCTTAGACCAATGTTTTATATTCAAGCTGATTTTAATAAAATATATGTTTCTGACGCATACTCAACTTCTCAAACGTATAGAAGTCTGTTGCTCCTTTTATGTGATCAAGCAAAGCAAAAAATAGTATCCAGTGCGAACTCATCGAACAATTTTCTGTGAATAATGAAGACTATGAGATATTGACTTTGAAACATAGCAACGTTTTGTTTTCAGTTCTTTACCACCCACCAGGCGGTAATATTGCTCAGTTTACTACATTTATTGAGTCCCTTTTTTGTTTCGTAGGAGACAACGGCCTGAAAATAATTTTGGCTTAACATTTCAACATTGATATGAAAAGCGATTTAAAAAAAGAGAGTTTAGTATGTTGATCAAGTATTTTGGATTTCCTAATAGTATAAATTTCGCTACTCGTGTGACTTCAAACTCTAGCATACTTATTGATCTGTTTCTTACAAATGTTAATGCTTCACTGTTACAAAGTGGTGTTGTGGGCTGTTCAATCAGTGATCATCTACCGATTCAAAGTTTTGCACATCGGAATTCACCCAAGGTAAGCATAAATGATGCTCCTTCATTTACATTTCAAAACATGCAATTTACCACCTTAGAAAGAAATAAGTATCAAATGGAACATTCGAACTGGGATGCGGTATTTTCTACGGGCTATGTTGATGAGGCATATGACTGCTTTATCATGATATTCACTACCATTTACAAGAACAATTTTGAATATAAGACACATCGGGCCCCAAAAGGCTTTCGCAGACCCTGGGTGACGGCCGAAATTCTAAAAAATAATAAACAAGAGAAATAAACTTTTTAACAATTTGTTTTTACGAAAAATACAGAAATACTACAACTTTTTAAGAACTTTCGTAATGAGGTAACAAACTTAATTAGGTGAGCTAAATCTACCTATTACTTTAATATGTTCAGCAACTTAAGTACCAGTGCCAGTATATGGAAGAAACTAAACATGATTTTAGGAAAAACGTCAGCCTCTTCTTGCACTGAAACATTAAAAATAAACGGACAAGAACTCGGAGGAGTTGAACAAGCCAACAAATTTAATGATAATTTTATTAACTTAGTCAATAATGACCGCAGTAGAATGATTAAGCACTGGTATATGTATCGAGATTTATAAATCAAAGTATGTTCTTTTATCCTACGCATGTTCATGAGGTCAGTTCTGTGTTTTGTAACCTTAACAATAGTAAAAGTTTCGGTATTTATGGCATCAAAATAATACCCGTTAAATATGTGATTGCGCAAATTGTACCTTTTTAACTCATTTGTTTAATCTATCATTATCACAGGGTATTTTTCCTAAAAATATGCAAGTAGCAAAAGTGTCAATACTTTATAAATGTGAGATAAAAATTTTTTATCCAATTATAGACCGGTTTCTGTACTTCCGATATTTTCAAAGGGTTTAGAAAAACTGATACATTTTCGATTAAACCAGTTTTGTGAAAACTTTCCAGCTGTTGCAGATTCTAAATTTGTATACAGAAACGGGCGATCGACTGAACTTGCGCTGTTGAACATAAAATAAATAATTCTGAAAACTTTTGAAAATAACATTTTAACGGTAGAAATTTTTATCGACTTTTCGAAAGCCCTTGATTGGTTAAATCATAACACACTAATCAGTAAACTTTACTATTATGGCATTCGTGAAAATGCCATAATAAAAAGTTGTTTGAGTTTTTTTTTTTTCAGAGCATTCACATCAATGGCCACTTCTCTGATCTAAAACAACTACAGGCAGGAGTACCACAAGGAAGTGTGTTGGGACCTATTTTATTAAAACTATATATTAAGGACATCATAAATATTTTACATAATGACCAGATGGCAGATAATAACGTATGCGGACGATACGAGCATATGTGTTCAAGGCGCGGACAGAAATATTATTTCATCTGAAGTGACTAGTTTACTCAATTAGCTTAGTTAGTAAGCACTGGTAAGTTCGTTAAAAATGAATAGCAATAAAATAAAGGCCGTTCTATTTCGCCTTAAAAGTTATCTGTGTCAAATAGGTCTACCACTTAAGTTAGATACATCGGCCATACAAGTTGTTCCAACGGTAAAAATACTAGGGGTGTTTTTTAACCGATACATGATTTGGAACGAACACATAGAACATGTTATGCCTAAATTATCAAAAATAACAGGTATTATTTATAAACATCGTTTTTGTTTACCAGAAAGTGTCACGATTATTTTATATAACTCATTGTTTGCTTCACATTTAAAGTACTGCCAGCTTGTATGGGGCAATACGACAAAATTAAACCTAAACAGATTTTACATCGCACAAAAAATCTTACGTTTGGTAGCCAATCTACCATATAATAGTCATGCCGATATTTTAATCTCAAAATTTAAGGTAACGTACGTTTTTGACTTATATACACAGACATTAATACAGAAATATTAAGATAGTATTTATTATAATAACAAATCATTCCTTCACTTAGTTTCGCGGGATAAAAACTCTTCGTTTTACCATACGCGTAGTCCAGAGCACTGGACAGTGCAGCATCCAAGGACCAATTACGGATTTCAAATGTTCCAGTTTTCTGCACCATGTACCATTACTGAACTCATTAAAAACAATATTCACATAGAAAATATGTGAACTAAGAAAAATTAGTCAATTGTATTTTAACAACAAATAATATTTTAGAAGTTCTTTAGTGTTCATGACATCAAAAGCTGTAACATGCTCTGTCTGCTTATTTTTTTTTGTTTTTTTTTTTGCAAGTGCCGACTAATGTGTTCAAGTTTGTATGGGAGACAGGGATCTGTCAAGCTATGCAATGTAGCTTTTCTTCCTGTCTCCTTTTCTAAACTCGAGTCAATGACGATGAATTGAATTGAATGTGTCTGTGGGCTGGACGAAAAAGAAGCACATAGGGGAGCGTGACGAACCATGCCGATTATGCACGCAGACCATTAGAAAGTGACCAATTAAGTAGCTGTAATGTCGAGCAGAGTATGAAATACTACTTTGTTTTATTTAACAACAGCAAAAAAACCAAAAAAACAAGGGTGTTGTTTATTTGCAAATTGAATTGACCGGCATCTTGACAAGAACAAACGTCAAACGCCAAGCGATCTCGAAAATGTTCACTTCGGTACACCCTCTTTTAGGCCACATCCGATCAGAGTACGAAGGTCATTCTTTTCTGCATAATTATTCCCCTGCATCACGGTGCTGAATGAAAACAATATTGCTCAGGAAAGCAAGCGTTGTAATTGCCGCTCAGTGTTTCTGAGTCGAAAGGGTAGACTGAAAGGGTTTGTCCTAAAACCCTCCTGGCATTTTGAAAGCATATTTCTTTGAGCTCAGTTGCCTCGTGATTATATATATTGTAAAACGTATTTTGTAAACTAGATTTCAGGATATATATGGGGAGAACTTGTCCATTTCATTATTTCATGCACTGTATTTAATTCCTATGTTCAAGAGCACAGCAGGATTCGACTTTTAATACTGCGACGCAGAGTTGTACCTAACGAGTATTTTAGGCGACCTACCAAACTGATAACCTTTAGATTCTGGTAAAATATATGCGACTGAGTTTAAAAAAAAATAGATGTTGAGTCCGCGGGGCAGGCTACCCCGCGGATCTAATTGAAAACAACATCGAAAAGGTGATTGTGCAGTCCGGGAGCCGCCCCCGCAATTCCCCACCCAGATCTTTCTCCTCCCGCCCTGCATGCATTCCCTACGTGCACAACACATCCCATCGTTTGAGTGCGCTTGCACGCAAGTTCGACACCAGGGTTCTTTTCACCTTGTGGGGGTTCTGCATTTAGCTACCAACAGAGGTACCGATAAAGTAACCAAAGGGTTGTCTCCACAGCGGCGGCGATCTCAAAAGAGCCGTCAAACCTAGTAGCGCGGTCCCCACATTTACGCGGTAATATAGACGACGTTTAGGGCTACATTACAGCGGGTCGGTTCGATAAATTACCTCCGTCGGGGCCAATGATCGTCTACCTTGTCTCACTCTCTCGAATATAGCGGAAGAGAAGACACACGTACCAGAGTAAGGACAGAGTCCAAGAGCATTTACTATAACACTCTTCTAAAAGAACTACTATGTCCCAATCCAAAATGCCCCCCGCACCGGCATGGTAAGAAAAGGTCCTTACTTGCCAGACGCGGGGTTCCGGAGAGCCAAGACCGGGCAAGCATCGGAGAAGTCGCCGACACACGTCCTCTCTCTTTCGCGGTCACCCAGACGAGTCCTTTCCCGAAAGCGGGAAAACAAGAGGCGAAACCTCCTCGCCTGTCTGCAGTGATTCGCATCCGGGAGAGAGTGAGAGGAGGGCCCCCCAAGCCAGGCGGCCCTCCGCCTCACGAACAGGTCGGAGCTCACGGCGAAGTCGGCCGAGCGTTCCGACCCGTGGCCGTTATCACAGCCATCGGGGAAGGGAGACCACATGAATCCCCACAACCTGCAAATTCAAATTGGGTGGAATGTGCCAGCGCGCCAACAATCCGGAACCTCCGCCCTCCTGCACTAAAAAAACACGCCCAGTGCTTCCGCCCCTGCGCGCGAGAGAAGGTGTACACGATCCCTCTTTCGTGCGGAGCGGAGTACATCGGTCAAACGGGCCGATGTATCAACGACCGTCTCCGCGAACACGCGAGGGAGATCACGAGCCCGCCCGAAGATTCTGTGCATCCGGTGGCTGTCCACGCAAAAAACTGCCCCTCTTGTACACCCCATTTCACCCAAACAAAAATCATATGGGGACACCGATCTCGATTCGGAAGAGAAATAATAGAATCCGTAAGCATCAAGTCGGCGACAACAAACCTCTCCAGCCCATCCCTTTCACTATCGGAGAGAGAGATTCGCTTCCTGCGAGGGTGGGAAGTCCCCCAGCCTGCGCGGCACTAGAGCTTAACGATTTGGAAAAACAATAGCGATCGAAAACAACCCCGGAATGCCGCTTTCTGTTCTTACTTCTTCTCGCCTTCTGTTCTCGCTCGACCCTCTGATCCGTCTTGCGCCTTCCCCAAGGAGTTCCGATGACGCCGCTTCCCCCGCCCCCCCCCCCCCCCCCCCCCCCCCTTCCCTCACTCTCCGCCGCGCCCCCGACGGCACGAAGCGACGCGAGGTGTCATCCACGAGAGAGGCAACACGGGCCGGACTCCCGACCGCCCGCTGTGTTTGCCCCCGCAGCGGTCTCCCTGTGTTTCTTACATCTCCCCTCATCCCCCTCCCCTCTTTCCCGATCGCCTCCCCAAGTCGAGCTCTGACTCTGAGCGGCTAGCCGCTCCAGTAAATCTGTCGTTGCAAGTCGAAAGCTGTGTCGTCTGTTTCGTCCTCTTGTGTGTTTCTTTCGTTTTAAGTCAAAGTTACTTTTAGAGGCCATAATAAGCTTCCGAAAGAGCGCAAGCACCACGTGATAAATAAGGGCCAGTCACGTGATAAATAAGGGCCACTTTTCCGCGGCGCCCGCGACCACCAACCAACTACAAATTCGTATAGCGCCGTGAATATAGCTCTAAAAATTTTTTTCTTCGTTGTAAAATCGTTTTATGACATCCTTTTTCCATCTAAGCTGTTTTTTAATTTTTTTTTCTCTTTGCATGTGTCCTTTAACCCTTAATGGGCCCCTGAAATGAAAAAAAGAGTTTTTTCAGAACAGTCTGGTTGGGACACGCGTGTCAAAAAAATGAATTTTACGCGAAAAAAAACATTTTTTTAGAGCAATATTGACTGCGCCAGACGCAATTTAGTTGGTAGTCACCTCCTTTCCACTTGTTCTCTCTCTCGGCATTTCGGGCGCGTGGAGGAGAGGTACTCCCCGCCTCTTCGTAGTGGAACGGCTTGGCTGCTTGGCTGCGCCCCGTACGAGAGCCATTGCTACTTCCTGTGTCTGCCGGTCGCACGTCGTACCGCGTCGTACAGCCGATTCGCACGACGGACCGAATCGCGATTTTCGTACGCAAACCGTGTACCTAGTGACCGGCACGTCACCGATTCCTGCGATCCGCGCCTCGTCCGCGGACGCGCGGACTGATAAAGTCAAGCTCCTTTTTCACTCGCGGATTTTTGGCGGGAGATTGACTTGAAAAGCTTTTAGCCTGGCAACGGCAGTGGCGTCACAAGGGGGGGAGGGGGGCGGACCGCTCCGGGTGCAGGGCTCAGGGGGGTGTCGCGGCGGGCCACGAGTGCGGGGGTGGGGGGGAGTCGCGGTGAGCCACGCGAGAGCTGGGGGGGGGGGGGGGGGGGTGTCGCGGCGGGCTACCGCCCCTGGTGCCGCTGACCCTCGTGACGCCACTGGGCAACGGTACATTGTTTTCTTGCTTTTTCTTTTGTTTCTGGGCTATGAAAACAAAAGTGGCGCATCGTTGTGTTTTGTGCGTTCGCTGGTTCATTTTGTCGGGCGTTTCTTCGTTCCACGTTTGAAAGGGACTGCAGAAACTTTGTCTGGCTTTCGCGACGCAGATTCCGGTACTCCTCCGGGTCCGCGTCAAGAAGCTTCCGTCAAAACTCGTCTAGCACGCCGCGATAATTCTTGCACGTCCAATCAGGATTTGACCGAGCAAGACCTCTCTTGTGGCTGTGGTGAACTAGAGTGTTGTGCACGAGCGCGGAGTGCGTGAAGGCATCTCCAAACGCCCCTTCGCGAGCCCAGAACTTCGTCGCTTCTACGCGGGACCCTTCTCGAGCAGGAGCATGCCTGTGTCACTCTTATGCTTTGGGTTAGCAAAGCTAGTGGCGCTTCGCGCGAAGCCTATCACTGTGTTTTGTCTCGATCTGTACGTAACAGCGGCATGCGATTCATTATCGCTGTAGCGAACGTCGATTTCTCTCTTGGAAAACAATGCCACGGTGCGATGTTGGAGTTTCGCGGCACTGTGGGGTGGCGACCAGGTTCGGTCCGTCATCGCTGGCGTCTGCTCGTCGTCTCCCTCGTGTGGATGCGCTTGGGAGACAGACGAACCGCGGACATGTCGTCACGCGATCAATCCGTTCACGGATCAGTCCGTCGTGTGAATCGGCCATGACTAGCTAACACAAGCAACAAGCCCCCTTCAGGAGGTATTCACATATAAACGCGATAAAACTATAAATCACCCGAGGACGCGAGACGCGTTCCAAAACGGCGACCATGACAGAAAAAAAAAATGGCGAAGCTTTTGCTTGTTGTTTTATCCGAACAGAAGTTACGATTTTGTAAAACGTTTGTAAACAATTACGACATTCATTCGATGGATTGTTTCTTAAACCAAAAAAAATGTTATTCAAAAGGCGATTTCAAGAGATCACGAAGATTTTATAACCAACATTTAAGCTGTCACTAATTCTATTGGCCAATGAGAAGCTGATTTGAATGACCATCGTTACCAATGAGAAGCCGAGCTGAATGACCAGGAATTGGCGCGCAAAATTTCAAATAAATCTCTCGCCGTCAATAGTGCTCTAAAATTATTTTTTTTTCGCGTAAAATTCATTTTTCGACATGCGTGTCCCAACCAGACTGCTAAAAAAAAAAAAAAAACTTTTTTTTTTCTTTTTAGGGGCCCTTTAAAGGGGCGATGCAACAATTATTGTACTTTGTGCAAATACCGCCTAGAACGGATCCCTGACTTTAATGACCTATGAAACTCGCGTTCGTTTTTCGCCCCACGCAATAGAAGTCCCAGAAATAAATTAAAGAAAAACGAGCAGCGTTCACCCCCTCAACTCGCAGCCAGAGCAAGCGGCCACCTGATCTGGAGTCTATTATATGCCGCCAATGTTGATCATAGCCACACGCTGGGGTTGGCAAAGCACAGGACACGCGCTGAGTTCCAGACATTGTTATGGCTCGGCTATTGTCGTTGTTGCAGTGATTGGACACGGGCCGCTACCCGAATGCTTCTCGCGCTAGTAATTATCACGAGCCCAAATCGAATGCCCACGCAATGCTCGGGTCCAATCTATGTACCGCATTCAAATATCGTCATTGGGGTGTACTACGATCCCCACGTTACGTCATCAAATTTTGCAAAGGAGAGATTAAATGAAAATGATCGCTTTTGTCCTTGAAATTACACCGCAACAAAGGAGTTTCTCGGCCAGTGGCGTTGCGTGCGAGTATCCTTGAGTCCCACCAGTGCCAGTAAGCTCGTGTAAAGTGAAAAACATTCCTATTGAATATCGTTGCACCGCTCCTTTAAAGGGGCTATGCAACAATTTTTTTACTATGCGCAAATACCGCTTAGAACGGATCCCTGACGTTAATGACCTATGAAACACGCGTTCGTTTTTCACCCCACGCAATAGAAGTCTCAGAAAAAAATTAAAGAAAAACGAGCAGCGTTCACGCCCTCAACTCGAAGCCAGAACAAGCGGCCACGTGATCTGGAGCCGATTTTATGCCGCCAATGTTGATCACAGCCACGCGCTGGGGTTGGAAAAGCACAGGACACGCGCTGAGTTCCAGATTGATTGGGGTTGTGGGGATTTTTATACAGCGTGTAGTTGGTCAGCCATTTAAAGTTGCGACGAGTCACTCGCTGTAGATGAGCAATTTAGCCAGTGCAGTACAACCGCTAGCCTGGGGTCTTTAACGTGCACCACGCAGTAGTGATACACGACCGCACGCCGGTACGATGCTCATCCAGATCGAGACGGGCAGGGGTGGGGATTGAACCCAGGATCCCTGGGTTCTGCAGCGCGAGCTTTCGCTCCACGTGCTCCGAGCTGGTGTGCGCTAGCCCACTCGGCCACCGATCCCCCCCGCTGAGTTCCAGACCTTGTTATGGATCGGCTATTGTCGTCGTTGCAGCGATTGGACACGGGCCACTACCGGAATGCTTCTCGAGCTATCAATTATCACGAGCCCAAATCGAGTGCCCACGCAATGCTCGGGCCCAATCTATGAACCGCATTCAAATATCGTCATATGGGTGTACTGCGATCCCCACGTTACGTCATCGAATTTCGCAAAGGAGAGATTGAATGAAAATGATCGCTTTTGTCATTGAAATTACACCGCAACAAAGGAGCTTCTTGGCCAGTGGCATTGCATGCGAGTATCTTTGAGTCCCACTAGTGCCAGTAAGCTCGTGTAAAGTGAAAAACATTCCAATTGAATATCGTTGCACAGCTCCTTTAAAGGGGTCATGAAACGATTTTCCTACTTCTTCCTCCTTAGCTTTAATCCTTCACTCAAATGCGAATTGTAAAATCACATCGTCGTGACATTCTTCGGCACCGGTGCGATGACTCCTAGCTTGTACCGTGCTTTTTATGCACACCATAGAACTTGTCATTCCACAGTGACGATAAGTTCCGTCAGGGCACTGAGTGGCCACGAACGCGAATCCGAATATTCGTCGACGGATTGATTGTTGACGAGCGCATACGTCCGAGGGACGCAGTTCTCGTGTCCAGTGCGTGAGCTGGGTTCGGCTGACATCAGGTTGGCACCGCTGACGCGCTTTGGGAACCGCGGATGTATCATAGTGAAAAGGCGGAGAGCTTTCGAAGGAAAGAAGGTGCAAAATAGTCCGCTATATTTTCAAATGTTTGTACCGAAAAGCTGGCTTTGACTTTCTACCCTCTTTCTTTTGGCCAACTAAACAATATGCGATTAGTAAAGTCCCAATTTAAAATAATTTATTCCAGCCCGAAATTCGTTTCATGGCCCCTTTAAGCTGAGACCAGAAGCTATGCCTTCGGCGCCAGCTCGCTGGCTCCCGGAGTGCTGTGGTTGCGCTTGCTCGAGCGTTCACACTTGTGTTAGCTAGGGCACGGCCGGACTGGAAGCGCGCGCTCTCTTTCTCTTCTTACGGCCTTTGCAATAGACCCTTTCCGAAAGTCAGTCTACCCACCTTGTGCAGAGCCAAACCCGATGGCGGAACTACACTGTTTCTCCACACCAGAAAAATCGAACGTCTTCGAAAGCATAGAGCAGAAAAAGGAAAAGATGTTGGCCGTTTCACGTCACCTTCGATGCACGAAATCGAGGGTGCTTGATTTAGCCGCGCATGATCTCCTATCACCGCCATTAGAGCGGCAATATTGGAGCTTTTTGGACTGCCACAAGAGGACTCTGACTTTTGAAAAGGGTCTATTGGGGCAATCGCCACCTCCCGCCGCAATTCGCGGGGGGCGCTGTCACCTCACCCCTGGGCTACCCTTTGCCGTTTGCACAGAGCGCGTCTGACAGTGGATCTCAGCGCTGTCGCAACTTGCGGCCGAGATTTCTATAGCCTTTCACACTTGATCGAGTTGGTCCTTACGTTCAGACCCTCAGCCACTATCTAATGCGCTTCTGATGAGCCCAAAACGGTGAATATTTGACGCACATCCCCGTGAGGTTCGGAAGTAAAAAGTAGTAAGTAGAGACAGCGAATGCAATTGGGGAAAAACTATACTCGTCTTTACCTCCAGGAATTTTGTTGCAACTCAAGAACAGGGGGAGACGGACCCCTTCTACGTGGAGGAACTTTAAATTATAAATAATTCGTACACTCTCGTGAAATGTAAGCAGGCCCAATCTATTTATTGCCGTGGTCTGCATCATCATTTCATAGGCCAAACAGGAAGTCGGTCAGCTGCTCTAGACGAGGGGTAGTAGTCTGTACATTTTTCGCACAGTGCATATTACAGCCTAAAGTGCTTCCTCGAGGGCTTGTGCACATATCCAGCTGATTTTTCGTTTCTGTCCCTGACCGTCTTTGCATGGTTAATCAGAATTCTGAGGTACTTGTTGCAAATTAAACCAGCCAAGCGCTTTGAGTGACTTTTGTCAATGCCCCCTGGCCAACTCAGGATTGCTGACGACACTGCCTGTCGGTAGAGTTACTTAAATCGGAGCGAAGTTCATTAAACCATTGCCAAAACAACAACCTACGAAGCGAACACCAGTGCAAAGCAGCTCGAAGGAAGTCTCCGAGTGGGGTGAAGTGGGGTGAGGTGGTTGCGCCCCTGGCGGCAAGCAAGTGCATTACATACGGAGAAAAAATGCCATTGACTCCCGGGCGATTGCAAAGGCCGTAAGAAGAGAAAGAGAGCGCGCGCTTCCAGTCCGGCCGTGGCTAGGGCAGAATGCTCGTGCTAAAGGCGGAGCAGAGTGGTAAGCTGGGCGAGTTGGCAGACGTTGAACATGGTTAAAATTGGCGCACAAAAAGACAAGGACAAACAAGGAAGGAACACAGAACACAGACAGGCGCGCACTCACAACTCTGTAATATTAATTGAAGAGAAGAAAGATGAAGCACGATTTTTACAGGCGAGCACGGCACCAGGGGGTAAACATCATCGGGCGTTGTATATAGCATTCCCCTTTCCTGTGGAAGATGCTATGTAGGACAAACCGGGCGGTGTCTAAATGACCGGCTCCGAGAGCACAAACTTTCTTTAACATCCACTGTAGGAGGTCACCTTTCGGTGCATTGTAAGACCTGTACGTGCACACCATCTTTGGAAAAAACATCAATCATTGGCCGCTTTAAAGAAAAACAAACGCGCGAGGTGCTCGAGGCGTTCACCATCTTGAGCCTGGCCGATCGCTGCGTTAGTCAGCCGTCGGTAGCTCTGAGCGAAAAAGAAGTTGCCTTCTTGCGAACATTTGACAGTGACTGAACTGTTTACCCCCTGGTGCCGTGCTCGCCTGTAAAAATCGTGCTTCATCTTTCTTCTCTTCAATTAATATTACAGAGTTGTGAGTGCGCGCCTGTCTGTGTTCTGTGTTCCTTCCTTGTTTGTCCTTGTCTTTTTGTGCGTCAATTTTAACCATGTTTGAAGGCGGAGCTTCTAGACTCAGCTTAAAGGTCGGTTCTCACATGCAGCGCATACTTGGGTAGTAATTCAATTACAGTAATTAAATTACTGTAATTTAATTACTTTTCTTGGTAATTTGTAATTGTAATAATTACTTTCGGCTAAAAGGAATTGTAATTGTAATTTAATTACTTTCTAGCGCCAGTAATTGCAAAATTTCAGGCACAATTACAATTACTTTTGCAAAACTTTGAAACGCCAACGCAAACTCCCTGAAAGCCTCAGCGCTCGCGCAAGCGGCCTAACTGTAGGTGAACAACAAGAATAAAGAGACACACTCACACACACGCACAACATAAATAGTGTCGCAATGCGTGTTGTTTTGTTGCTCACACTGCGGGCTGAGCTCAACGGCGCCGTGTAGCGCCGTCTCCTGTGCGAGCAGAAAACGATAGCGTAAACATGCCAAAATATTGAAAGAAAAAAATTGTGCTTCAGCTTTCAGCCGAGGTTGGGAATTTTAATTCTCTATGACGTGACTTTCCTTTATTTTTTGCCAGTTTTTTACGTCCCTCTTCCAGCACTGTCGCATATTTGTGTCTTCGTATTATTTTCAAGTTTATTTCCTGTTTGTTTTACTTTGGATATTAATTGCATAAGCGTTTTGGAGACTGACCTCGCACCTTGGAATATTGTCACCAATGATTCGAGAGTTCCGATTCGGTTCTTATGCATTTCGAAGCCATTATAATTTCAGCTCGAGGTAAATAATTTACAATACCATGATGTTTGTATGAGAATGCGGTCGTATAAGCGCGTGTGGACTTGAATTTTATATTAACACTTGTAAAATATTCATATATAACTAATTGTCGCCTTTTTACTTGCCTGGCTAACAAAAGTGTGTCAACCAAATTTTTTTAGCAATCTGGCATCTTCCATGGTTCGAACTAATTTATTATTATTTATTAAAAATATAAGAACGTAGTACTTCATTGCCCCAAACTGTCAAGTTCTATCATGAATTTAACAAAATGCATAAAAGGAAAATATACAACACGCGGCATTTATGCAGCGATGCTTAAGCCTTCTCAAACATTGAGGCAAGGAATGAACAAACACGTTTCACTCTATGCAACTTGTTTAGTTATATGGCCCAAGTCGGGTCGCTCTCAGAAATAAGTAATTGTAAAGTAATTGCATTACTTTTTAAAAGTAATTTGTAATTGTAATAATTACTTTTCACATAGTAGTAATTGTAATTGTAGTTAAACTACTTTTGAAGCAAAGTAATTGTAATTGTAATTAAATTACATTTTGGAAGTAATTTACCCATGTATGATGCAGCGAAGCGCTGATGTAGCGCTCCTCACGTGCCGTCAGCTACTTATCGCCTGCCATGAGCAACAGTTTTGACGGTGCGATACAAAGCTGGTGAACGCTCCCGTCAGCACGCGCTTAGCGCGAGGTAAGCGCTACGCTTGTAGCGCTCCGCTGCATGTGTGAACAGGCCTTTAGTGTGAACGGAGTACAGTGGCTGGTCATAAAAGCTGTCAATCATCGCTCCCAAGGTTATTGAAACAATGTCGGCCAATGACGTGCCCTTATTGTCGCCCTATTCTTACCGATTAATGACCAACCCTACATATACGTCTCTGCTCGATACAAGTGCATGGCCGTATCATCCATCCGCTCATTTATCCCATGATAGAAAGCATACGCTTGCTGGAAGTGCTCTGGTCGTCTTTACTATACCTCTACAAAAACAAAAATCGGTATATAGGTTTACTATGCTGCATACATTTGCGCAGAACTACGGCCTCAGCTGAAGAAACGCCCACTGGCTCCTGCCACATGACGATGTCGGGTGCGCAAGAAGCGAATGTCCCTGGTAGAGGCAAATGTGCAGCCCCCCGCGCCGCCATCTTCAGGGTTTTTAACGCTTTGCCGAGTCGCGCGAGAGAGTCACGTGAACTGCTCGTGCCGCAGAGAACGCTAGCTCGGCGGCTGTCCAGAGTGATGAGCGAAGATTGTGGAATCACGGCTGCCGGAGCGGTGCCTATGGCCGTTTAAATCAAAGAAGAGCGCGTCTCATTGAAGCGAGCAAACGAACGAGCCAGCAGATAAGAAAGGACGCGCATGCGCACGGCGCGGTTCTCGGCAGCAGGCGGCGCGCCTCCGTGTGACGTCACTTCCGTGACCAAGTTTTTCGTGACATCGACCTCTCAATTTCGGACGCCCTTCCAAGCGCGGAGAAAGACGTAGTTCAAAGTCAGAAGAAAATGGGTCTGAAGTAAGACATCGCTCAACAGAAATGCAGGAATACGACCAGCCAATTTCGCCTTGTCGGCGATCTTTCGCGGTGAGAGGCTCGCTAGGGGCGCCTCTGTTTTCATCTTTATAGGCAGTGCAAGTGCTACCTAAGCGGTTATGTCTTGATTTTCATAGTGCATAGAAGCTTGGCATTGCACGTGCTTGCACCAGCAGAGGAAGTTGAAGCATCTTCACGCAGGTCTGTGAAACAATTTCACCAGACGGCAATACCCAAACTTCTCTCTGCGAATAGTATAATAGTATATTCGCATCAAGGTCTCGGTTTCCATGCGTTCATTCTTATAATGAACGTTGTTCATTCTTATAATGAACGATTTTTCGTTGCCACACATGGCAACGAAAAATCGTCACTTTGGAGGGATTTCAGTTTTTTTGTGTTAATTCTTAGTAGTCTGCCACTCCATGTCCTCTTGCTCATACGCATGAGTGGAGACTCCTGTACCCTCATCCATGGCCTCTGCTTCCTGAGGCGCTGTTTGGGGTAGGTTCGGGAAGCGGGGCGCCATGCCCCGTCCACGACCAGCCCAACCAAAGGGGCAGAGGAGGTGCCGGGCGGGGCGTCGCCCGACTCCACCCGTTCCCGACCTTTCGGCGCGGCAGGAGCGTTACGACAGCCATGCCACTCCTTCGATGATGAAGCTCTCTCAAGGAAGTGTGGGCGAGAGTGTTGACCCTTTTCCCTGGAAGAAGACTGTGGAGGAGGGACAGTTGCGGTAGCCTCTGGCTCATCCTGGATCTGGGAAACAGCCTGAGAGGACAAAGGCTGTTGTCCCGTTGGAGCGCGAGGGTTCGTACTCTGGCTGGGGGGGGGGGGGGGGGGGTTGGTAGACCACCCAGCCGAGATTGCACGCCCCGGGAATCTTCAGCTGTAGCGTGAGGGACTGCAGTGGCCTTCCATAGCCAAGAAAGAACTTCAGGGTGGCCGCTGATTACCATCAGTGGTGCAGGTCCCCGCTGCACCACTTTGGCGAAGCCACCTTTCCGCACGAATGCAAAGCGACGGCGTGCCTCGGGGTAAGAAAGGTTTTCTTTAACTTTCAAGGTAATCACCCCTTACTCGTCTTTTAATGTATTGTATAATCTTGAATATGCTGGTTAAGGGTCTGAGCAGTTTACAAAGTGTGAGTTGTTGGTGCATGCATCAGCTTCGTGGTCGGTCTTTCTACACTTCGCACAAGTGGCCTTTCCGCGGCAGCTATGAGAGCCATTAGCAAATATCTGACACTTGAAGCATCTAAGAGGGTTTGGCATATAAGGCCGAACTCTGCAGTGGAGGTACCCAGCCTTCGCCACTTCAGAAAGGACGGTCGATTGGAAGGTGAGTACAACATGTTTTGTCTTGAGCTCGTTCCCGTCACGACGCATGGTGATATGCCTCGCAGCTGTGACACCTTGGTCGGAAAGGCCTTCAACAATTTCACTCTCAGAGCTGTCAAGAAGGTCATCTTCGGAGATAACTTCTTGAATGCTGTTTAACGTTTGGTGGGGAGAAAAAAAAAACGTCATATCCAGAAACAGATGTTAAACCTAGTAGTGCTCTTGATTCAATCTCGACAAGTAGGTTACCCGATGGCATTCTCTTGGCTTTAAACTCCTTACAGACAACACCCTCCAGTGTCTTTGCGACAAGGGAAGGACATAAATTTGAGAGCTGTTTCTCACTTTCGGAGTGAAGGACCAAAAACTTTGGAAATCTAGCAGGTGTAGATGGTGTCTTCTTTGTGGCTTGGACTTCAGTGCGGACCCTTTTCAGGGGCCGATTGAGGAAGGTTTTAGTGCGAGAACCCTTAACATGGGAAGGAAAGTTCAGTACCCGGGTGCACCGCCCATGACGGAGCCCAACAAGGGGGTAGGTAATGTTGTTCGTTTTTTTCCTAATAAATGTAGTTGAGAGTGCGCCCTGTGACGGTGTTATTTTACTCTTGGTCCGTGTTCCTTCGGCGCTTATTTCCCATGACATTTTTCAACTCTGAACATGTAAAATATGTTAGAGCACTGAGTATGTTTAAAGTGGCATGCAGTGTCCTAACGCAGCTTGCATTTTTGGTGGTTGTAAAGCAAAAACCTTTATTGAGTTCAACCGTTACAAAGTTTCTTGCACGGCGAAAAATATGTCTCGGTTATCGTGCTCTTCCGAGGAGAATATGACTGGTTATTCTTTGGATCATGACGGAATGTCTAGTTTTTTTTTTAAACAGGTTTTCATTTTCTCCACGGAAGCCGTTGCTTCTAGGGAAGTCGTCATTCAAGGAACACGTCATATTCAAAAACACAAAAAAATGAAAGCCGTTTACAACTCCCTGTAACGCCGAATTAGAGCGCAGCTCTTGAGGAGGAGGAGGGAAGGGTACTGGGGGGGTCACGTGACCTTGGGGGGAGGGGGGCTCACGTGACCTGGGGGATCACTGATGACGTCACTGATGACGTCATCAGTGACGTCATCAGTGATGATGCCGATGACGATGCGGATGCCGATGACGTAATCAGTGACGTCACTGATGACGTCATCGGTATCCGCATCGGCATCGTCATCATCACTGATGACGTCATCAGTGACGTCACTGATGACGTCATCGGCATCCGCATCGTCATTACCACTGATGACGTCATCAGTGACGTCACTGATGACGTCATCGGCATCCGCATCGTCATCGTCATTACCACTGATGACGTCATCAGTGACGTCAATGATGACGTCATCGGCATCCGCATCGTCATCGTCATCATCACTGATGACGTCATCGTCACGTGACCCCCCCGGGTCACGTGACCCCCCCCCCCCGAGGTCCTTCCGAAGGAACCCGAGGTCGTCCCGAAGGAACCCGAGGTCCTCCCGAGGTCCTCCCGAAGGAACCCGAGGTCCTCCCGAGGTCCTCCCGAAGGAACCCGAGGTCCTTCGGGAGGACCTCGGGTTCCTTCGGGAAAATTTAACCATAATGCACCGCGCGGTTACGCCGACGCCGACGGCGACGGCGACGCCGCTCAAGCCGGAAACGGGCACCTAAGAGCTGCGCTCTAAAACAAAACAACGTAAAGCGTTATATTGATGCCTTTTCCCACATATTTTCCTAAAACAATGATACGTTGTTTTAACGGCAAATGCCTATTAATAGAGCTCCCAAGCAAGCTAATATTTTTTTTATTTACAAAGAATCATTAGTGCTTGAAAAAAAAACGACGAGACGAGCTCCATCTCCGCATGTGCAGTCACAACACAGGTACTTCTGTCCTTCTAGGCCCTGAACTCGCATTCGATGCTGAGCTGCTGTGCAGTTTCTCAGGGGCAGCCCGCTTTTCTCTTCCGTCTCCCAAGCCGGTGCAAGGCTTCGTTGCTTTGACACAGGCTATATGGAAGACGCTGCTTCACCAGCCGTTGATTGTACAAGCTGCACGGGAGCCTCACCTTAGCATGCCGCAACGGCATTCACTTTTTTTTCGCACACGAAGAACCGTAACACTGTAGACATCCGGGTCGTAACTTGTGGTATTCTCCTCTCTATAATAATCGCCGCCCGATCCATATGCGCTTCGCTCGTCTCCCAGGGAATGACGCAACACACCAAGAAGACAGCGAATGGGTTTACTGTACTTCCCGGTTGCCCGTTTTCGAGAGCCGGCAGTCCGGGCCCGCCGACCCTGGTTGTCGCCCGTCGTTCGGAGCTCGCAGTCGGAGTCCGTGTCGAGGCCTGCGGATCGCCCTTTTTACGCCAGCGGTGCGTATCCTAACTGTCCCGGGCTATCGTAGCCCGAGTCTCACTGCGGAACCACTCCGGGATCGTCATGGCCCAGGTCGGTATGGAGGGCTGGCCACTCCCTCCGGTCCTGGTCAGAACCTCGCTGGTGGACCGTTCCAGGGGTCGCCATGGGCCAGACCAGCCGGAACGGCTCCCTCGTTTCTGCCCGGCCCCCAGCCTCGCGCAGTACGCTCTGTTTGGCGCCAGCTCGTGACTCTTCGGCCAAACGCCTGTCACTGCCCCCCGCCGTTGTCTTCCACACTCGTCTCCCACAAACTTCAATGGTGCATTGTCTTTGAAACAGTTTTGTGAGCATCATCTGCTCAATGGGCGGTAATCAGTCTGGTGTTGCACTCACTTCGTTTTTGACACTTCCAGAAGTGCTTTGCACCCATGTGTTTTGTCAAGCACGTACGAGTAGCCATCAAATTGGCACCTAAAATTGCTTTTAGAGCGCAGCTCTTAGGCGCCCGTTTCCAGCTTGAGTGGCGTCACCGTCGGCGTAACCGCGGCGACGTTTCGGCATGGTGACTTTTCAACACCGTGCCGAAACGTCCTCGTGACTCAGGGGGGTCACGTGACCCCCCTCAGGGGTCCTCAGGACCGCCTCAGAAAGGTCCTGAAGGGGGTCACGTGACTGCAGGGAGGTCCTGAGGGGGGTCACGTGACCTCAAGGGGGTTACGTGACCCCCGTGAGGTCACGTGCACGTGACCCCCGTGAGGTCATGATAGTCACGCGACGTCACGAGGGTCACGTGACCTCACGGTTACGCCGACGGCGACGGCGACGCCGACGCCGCTCGGAGGGAGGAGTAGCAGGCAGGATGAGGAGGTGAGGAGGAGGGAGGAGGGGTATACCCTCCCCTCATCCCCTTCCCCTCCTCCTTCTCAAGAGCTGCGCTCGAATTCGGCGTTACAGGTAGTCGTAAACGGCTATCATCTTTTTTCTCTTTTGGGAATATCCCATCCCATCCCAGCTATCCCATCACTTGATTTATTTAAAGAAGCGCTTACTAATCACTTTCGTTAATATTTTGTCGAATTGATTGTGTTTTAATCACTGCCTTTTACGTTTGTATTTTCTTTTGAGTGAATTCTTATATGCCCCGCCCCCTCTGTAATGCCCTATGGGCCCTGAGGGTATTGAAATAAATAAATAAGAGCGGCCTCGTTCGTTCCGTTCATAAGCCCCCAAAGAAGCGAATGTTGCGAATTGCTCTGGCGTTTTTGCGCATGCGCCGTCTAGCGCTGCTCTCTTCTCTGGTCAAGCAGAATTCTCTTGTCTCGCTGATATGCACTAAGGATAAAAAAAAATCATTTTGATCTGCAGTGCTTTGCTGTTTCACGTGCTAAAAGCATTGTGGTATCAACAATGTGCTGTGCATGACCAAAGCACGACTATGTGATGGCAACGAAGCGTTTCACTCTAATGGAATGGATAGCTGAGCGTCATCCGAAAGACACATTACATAAAACAAAACAAAAACATGCAAACTAAGCTGATACAGTTGGCAAACTAAGCTGATACATGTAGGCATTCACACGTTTTGGAGTTTTGAGATTGCAGAATTTTGAGTTTTCGGCGTTTTAATTTTTCGGGGTTTTGATTTTTTGAAGTTTCGATGGTCGGCCTTTTCACAATTCGGCCCTCTTAATTTTCGGGGTTTGATAGGGACTCGTAGAAATAAATCGTGGGGCTGTGGTCCTTTGTGCAGCAGAAAGTCGCGACAGACCGCACGTGTCGCCGCCCGTGCGCGTGCACGCGGCGTACGCGCGTGCACGCGGCGCACTGCCACTGCCACTGCCGATGCGCCGGTGTGGGCACCTATCGCGATCTACACCACACGCCTCACACGGGCAACTCCGGTTCCAAAACTTCCCACTATTCCAGTACACTGTAATTGAAGGACTGGTGACACAGTCGTCTGCATTTTCTTCGATAGCAGCGCCTCGAGCGTCTCGCGTGCGTGGGAATTTTTGTTCTCTGCAAGAGTGCTGACGCTAGTAAAGGCTGGACACACTCACATGTCTTTTAGTGGGCTGATAGGTGTCCCGCTGATGCGCCCTTCGCCGCTGCTGCGTTTTATCTTGTTTCATAGCTTCGTCTATACTCACAAAGCCTGGCAGTTCGACGACGGAGCCAGGGTGCCCGGTCGCACACTTAGAGCGCAGGGATCTGGTAGCACAGAGCATTTCTCGGGGAACCTAGACGTTAGCGCACAACATTTACAGTGGCGAGGACCCGAAACATGGTTTGCAAACCCGACAAGAAAAGAGGCGGTAGCGCGAGAAACGCGAGGAGCACGAGCGGACATTCAATCGCTCTGGAGGAGTGTGTTTCGGCGCCTCGCCGCAGCGGGGCGGCCGTTACGTGGCTTTCCCAGAGCCGTTTATTGAGAGAGTTTGGCCATACATTGGTTTGAATAGGTGAGCATCTCGGGGCCAACCACAGGCCGCGAAACAGCCCCTAGCGGTGGTCGTGTGCTCTAAATTTGTGACACGACGATACTTCGTTTCACCTTATGTGCGAGCGAAGGCAAAACTGGAAGCGCGAGCACGGAAGCTCCGTGCGTTCAGGCTTTGCTCGAGCGCGCGAGCTGGGGAGAAATGCAAAAAGCGCTGGTCTCGCGCTTCTAGCTTTGGCTTCGCTCGCAGATCGCGCACCCCACCCTTTGCACTGCTTTCTTTCAGCAAGTATCAGGACGCTGTTCTAGCAGTGCAGACAAAGGCATGGGCACGAGCGCGTGGCTTTGGAAAGTGCCTCCTATGCACGAGGTCTCGTACAAACAAAAGCGTTTCGCTGAGCTAGGCTCACGCGCCTGTGCCTTTGTCTTCACTGCAGACATTTGTGAGATGGAGTAGAGGTCTCCTGATTGGTCGACGCTGTGTCACAAATTTAGTTTACTCTCTAAGCGTGGGGGGAATATTCGGCGCTGGCGGCGGCCTTTGCTCCGCCTATTGTCCAAACTCTCCTAATATACGGCTCTGGGCTTTCCTAGAGCGACTTCATTCACACGCGCGCTTTTGCTTGAGTTACTTGAGTGGTGAATTCTGAGCCATTTTTCCGCCCAATCGTTTTTTATGCATTTTGTAGTGCGCGTAATCCGGTGTCACTCAGCTCGAGCCCGTAGCTGGGCTAACGCATAGACGCCCATTTTACCGCCCAAGTCACACACCGAGTGTGCGAAAGCGTCACGCGCTGGCACATTCAGGGCAACAATGGATGTCTTTACAATGAGACAGACAGACATGTAGGCACCCTAGGCTCTCCTAAAGCCCCTCCATATTTCAAAAGTAGCGCAAAGTGCGTCTATGCACGAGGCACGTGCAACGTGCAACCCTTGGGAAGATCGCGGCGGCACAGCGCAGCACTGAGCTGGATTTCAGACGCCATATTCTTCCAGAAGTGGCGCGCGGCACGTGTCTCGAGCATTTCCACAACAATGAATGGGGCCATTTTTTTCAGGATGGAGGGGCTTTAGGCTCTCCTCTCATACGTTGTCTGGCGCTCTACCTTTTCAATTTCGGCGGCCGCGTCTCGTGGCGATCTGCCAGGCTTTCTCAGCATAGAGGAGAATATGCTTGTTCTATCATTAATATACCGCCCCGCTTGACCGATGTAACATCTGCAGCACGATACAAGAATGCGGTAGTCAACTCCTGTTTCGCGTTGGGCATACCTTGCTCTATGAACGGTGTTGCGTCCCTTCTTTTGGTTGGTTGTCTTGTTTACTCGGCGGTGTGGACGGGGTAGGCCTTGTTTAGGGCAGAACATATATATCACCTGCACGTTTCGTCTTCCAGCAATATTATTTTTAAATTTATGTGTGATCCCACAAATGCGTGAAATCACCGCTATTTTTTGTTTCGAGTTTTTTCCGCTTTTGTGTTTTGGCGTCTTGCTGGGTTGCGTGTGAGTTTTTTTTTTCAAATATATTCGAAGTTCCAGGCCTCCAACAAGATCTCTGGGAAGGATGCAGCACACGCCGCAACACGCGTTATGCCCTCTTCTGCCCCCTACAATCCAGTACACGGGGGCCCTACCTGCACCTCGGACATTCAAGGGAGACAAGATTCTGCAGCCCTCAGGGACGCTGAACGGACAGCGCTGAGAAAGGCTATGCACTTTCAGGAAACTGGATACGCACAAACTACTGCAAGGTCCCTACTCGCGATGGGAGACGGTTTGTCTACGAAGGCCGAGCGCTAACACCGCCATGGTGCCCCTCACATCCGCGCGGCATAACAAGCTAAAACAGCAAGAAGCACGACAATCCAGTACAAGTGAAGAAGACAATACAGACTCTTCAGAAGAGATAGAGGAGTGTCTCTGCAGGCATTGCAAGGTTGTGGCCCCAGAAGACCGTGTCTTCAGTGACTGCGCAAACATCTCTATTAAGAAAGAATAGATCCTTTGGAACATCACCCGAAAATCAAAGACCGAATAACTTGGCGGAAGAGACGAGACCACCTGGATCACCCCACCTTCTTTGGCGCTGTGGGGAACGTCCAGTCCGGTCGGGAGCTGCCGGTGTTCTGAGCTCGGCCTCTGAGCTCGTTCTCTCTAGTCCACCTCTTCTTCCTTCGTCCGAACAGCCGGTTGCTACAGCTACTCCCCCTAAAACAAGGAGGTCGTTGGAAAACGCCGAGTTGTGGTGTAGAGGTGCCCAAGTGACGTGGCGTTTCGGACGGTCAGGATGCCTCTGTGGCTTGTTATTGCAAACAATTCTTGCGGTAGTAGTAGGGATAAGTGTTGGTGGATGTCCTTCGAGATTCCCGGTGTGCATGCTTGATTCAAGTGAGATTGTTGGAGGTCTAGAAACAACAGGAGTGTCGAGGTAGGCTGGCTTCCGGTGATCGATTGACACGGTGTCTTTTCGTCCCTTTGGATCAAGAATAAAATATTTGTCCCTACGCTTTATAGACCGATCTCACTAAGCGTTCGGCGCATGCGTGACGCCGCCATAACTTTAGTTCACAGGAAGCAGACGGCCGTGCATGCGAGCGCTCGTGCTGTCTCATGTTCCACACGCGCAGAGCTCCAGCGGGGTTGGCGCACGTGCAGAAAGACTAATGTTCCCTGGATGCATTGCGGCAGTGGTGGCGTAGTCAAACTGGCTGGTGAGATCGGTCTATTACTCTGAATGAACCGTCATACGAATGTTGTAGAGATTGACGACTCACGTCATGGCGGACGAATACGTGAGTGCAGTGTGCGAGCTCATTCGAAACGTACGTCGATTTACGCTGTTGTGAACGAGGAGGGGTTGCTCGGAGGGCCCGCACAGCCATCGTGAGTTGCGTGGCATAGCTGGCGGGATCGCTATTGGTGCCGTGATCAGCCGGGATGATTAATTCCTTTGGAAGACTAAGGGGTGCGCCATATATGAGCTGGGCAGCACTACAGCCAATATCTTCTTTGAAAGCGGTCCGGAGTCCCAAAATCACCAATGAGAGGTGGACGCTCCAATGAACACGGTCGTCGTGTGCTATTAGAGAAGCCTTGAGCGTGAGGTGGAAACGCTCTACGATGCCGTTAGCCATGGGATGGTGTGACGTGGTCCGAATGCAGGAGCACCCTAGTAGTCTCATGAGTTCTCTGGAATAAAGCAGACTCGAACTGTCTCCCTCGGTCGGTGGTAACCCATGAAGGCTCACCAAATCGAGCAATCCAGCCTTCGACGAATGTCCGTGCAGTGTTT
>JABSTQ010003895.1:0-13844 GCA_013358835.2 Ixodes persulcatus
CATTCCCTCAAAACAATTGGTCCTAGCAATCTCCTGAGCTGTACAGCGAAACCCTGACACACTAGGGTCGCTCTTCTGCTCGACTGTCAAAGACACTCTGTCTACTCGTAGCAGAGGACCAAAGTTACGCGACGCCGGAGCTACGAGAGATCTTTCACTGATCCCGTCTTCCTCCGCCTTTTTCGCCGGCTCGTTGGGACGGCGTACGCTTTCTAGCGCTGCGAGGTCAGGCTGTTCTACAACCTGGTCCCTCTCATCCCGGTTTTCTGCCTCCAACTCTGGGAGTGCTTGCTCCCCGTCAGCTGCCTCTGGCTCTGGATTCCTCGTCAACAAAGGGGCGACCTGACGCGATTTGGACCTCGTACACGACTGAACTAGCCCTTTTCCCAGTTGTTGACCCCTTTCGCGCAGCAGGAAATCTGACCGATTAGAAAACAAATAAGGATACTCCAACGGGACTGTTTGCGAGACAGCCGCCTCTGTCACTAGCTCTCCGAACGGGCCAGTTATCTTTACTGTCGCCATAGGCAGACAGACACTGTGCTTTTCGAGCAGCTGCTGGATCCAAACTACCTTTCCCGTAAAATCGGATGGCGTTACATACGACGGATGGACAACGTCCATCGTCGCTGCACTGTCCCGAAGCACCCTGCACGGCTTTCCGTTTACATGGAGCTCGTGAAGATAGGGACGAAGAAGCTTCAGGTCCTTGTCACTAACGTTCACGTACGAGAACACAACCCGCGGTTTCTTACATCTGGCCGCTGTGTGTCCCGGCTCCTGACAGTTGTAGCACAGGAACGGCTTCCTTGCCTCGAACTGCCCTGTTGGGCTTTTCCGCGCCTCGTCTCCGTTCGAGTGTTCTGCGCTCTTTTCTGGGACCTTTTGTCCTGCTTCGGGCTTCTCGGGCCCGTTTTCTCGCGAGTCATTTCCCTGTCGGAAGGTCTTGCGCTGATCGCTTCGGCCGGATTCGCTTTCCTCTCCGCTCAGCTTTCTACGCGTTGCGTACTCTTCGGCTAGCTCAGCGGCCCTTTCGACAGAGTCGACTCCCACCCTGTCCTGCACCCAGAGCTTGACTGACTGCGGAATGCTACGAAAGAACTGTTCGAGGCACACACACTCGACTACCTTGTCTCGGCTTTCGTACACTTCCTCGCTCTTCAACCATTCTATCAGGTTGGTTTTAAGCCCGTACGCGAATTCCGAGTAGCCCTCGCTGCTCTTTTTGGATGCGTTTCTAAACCTTTGACGGAACGCCTCGGCAGAAAGGCGGTACCGCTTCAAAAGGCTGGACTTCACCTTGTCGTAGTCGTCCGCGTCTCCAGCACTAAGGCGCGCGACAACCTCTGCAGCCTCACAGGGCAACAGAGTCAAAAGCCGTTGCGGCCACGTTTCTGGGGCGAAGCTCAACTTCTCACATGTCCTCTCAAAGTTAACTAAGAATAGGCCCACGTCTTCCCCAACTTTAAACGGCTGCATGAGCTTCTTCATTTGATACGACTCGGTCTCACTTGCTCGTACCGGAGCCCCAACTCTACTGTTCTGCGAGTTTAATCGCTGTTGTTCAATTTCGAGCTCTAGCCTTTTCAGCGCTCGCTCCTGGTCTCGTTCCTCTTTCGCTGCAGTCTGTGCTCGTTCCTCTCTAGCTGCAGCCTGTTCCTCTTTCGCTGCAGCCTGTTCTCGTTCCTCTTTCGCTGCAGTCTGTGCTCGTTCCTCTCTAGCTGCAGCCTGTTCTCGTTCCTCTCTTGCTGCAGCTTCACTCTTAGCGTTCTGAAGCAGTTCCCACGTATTTTAATTTCCTCTGCTTCCGCGCTCTCTGAAATCGCTTTACTGATCTCAGATTTCTTCATCTTTTGCTCCACCTCCACACCCAATTCTTCACATAAACAGAGTAAATCTGTTCTCAGTAACCTCATCAGATCCATGATCGCTGCTCTTTAGCTTTGGCTTTGCTATAAAACTTGTCGCGAGGTTGTACACAAACCTAGCGCACGAGTCAAACACTAAGGATTCCCAGCAGTTCAAAATTAATTACCCATAATCTGAAGCCTGGCGAATCCCAAAGCAAAGTCCAAACGCTCACCCGCAGATGTAGCACGATGTCGCATGGTCCGATCCCAACCGCTGCCAACCAGTTGTTCGAGGCGGGGCTTAGGCCGCACGTCCGGGAGCTTCCTGGCTCGTGACGACGACCATTCCCCGAAGTGAAGAACCCAGGGGTCCAGTGGAGGTGGGAGAATTGGTAACGTAACGAACGGTTTAATTACATGGTAGCGATACAGTCGTCAAATCCGAGAGAACAAATGGAGCCCTCACGTCCCGCCCCGCCTTATATAGGGGTCAGTTTTCTCCCTCTCTCTCCGCCAGGGCAGCAGGTGCGACCGCCACGTGCTTTGCAGCTGGGTCCGCCGCGACGTAGTCAGAAATGAGTCATAGCCAAGGTTCTCCGCAGTTAGGCCAGGCCTCTCTCCCCTTCCGGAGCGCACGAACCCACACGCACACACACACACGTCCCGTTGACGTCACGGACGCGTTGAGACACGTTTTGGGCAGCCTTCGACAGGTGGGCGTCAGTCCTGAACACGTCGGGACTCGTTTCGGGACTCGTTTCCGCAGCGTTGAAACTCGGAAGAAGGTTGCCGAAGGTTCCATTCTTAACAACCCATTGAAGAGGAAATGAACTGAATCAAAATATTCTGGCGGGCTAGTTGGTTATACTACTAAATTACAAATAGCGCTAAGACAAGGACAGACGAAGAAGTGGACAGGACAGGCGCTAACTCAGATGGCGATTAACTTAATATAGAAGGACACTAGGCCCGGGCGAGAGACACACGGAAAAGGACCCATTGGAGAGGAAATGAACTGAATCAAAATATTCTGGCGGGCTAGTTGGTTATACTACTAAATTACAAATAGCGCTAAGACAAGGACAGACGAAGAAGTGGACAGGACAGGCGCTAACTCAGATGGCGATTAACTTAATATAGAAGGACACTAGGCCCGGGCGAGAGACACACGGAAAAGGACCCATTGGAGAGGAAATGAACTGAATCAAAATATTCTGGCGGGCTAGTTGGTTATACTACTAAATTACAAATAGCGCTAAGACAAGGACAGACGAAGAAGTGGACAGGACAGGCGCTAACTCAGATGGCGATTAACTTAATATAGAAGGACACTAGGTCCCGGGCGAGAGACACACGGAAAAGGACCCATTGGAGAGGAAATGAACTGAATCAAAATATTCTGGCGGGCTAGTTGGTTATACTACTAAATTACAAATAGCGCTAAGACAAGGACAGACGAAGAAGTGGACAGGACAGGCGCTAACTCAGATGGCGATTAACTTAATATAGAAGGACACTAGGTCCCGGGCGAGAGACACACGGAAAAGGACCCATTGGAGAGGAAATGAACTGAATCAAAATATTCTGGCGGGCTAGTTGGTTATACATACTAAATTACAAATAGCGCTAAGACAAGGACAGACGAAGAAGTGGACAGGACAGGCGCTAACTCAGATGGCGATTAACTTAATATAGAAGGACACTAGGTCCGGGCGAGAGACACACGGAAAAGGACCCATTGGAGAGGAAATGAACTGAATCAAAATATTCTGGCGGGCTAGTTGGTTATACTACTAAATTACAAATAGCGCTAAGACAAGGACAGACGAAGAAGTGGACAGGACAGGCGCTAACTCAGATGGCGATTAACTTAATATAGAAGGACACTAGGTCCGGGCGAGAGACACACGGAAAAGGACCCATTGGAGAGGAAATGAACTGAATCAAAATATTCTGGCGGGCTAGTTGGTTATACTACTAAATTACAAATAGCGCTAAGACAAGGACAGACGAAGAAGTGGACAGGACAGGCGCTAACTCAGATGGCGATTAACTTAATATAGAAGGACACTAGGTCCGGGCGAGAGACACACGGAAAAGGACCCATTGGAGAGGAAATGAACTGAATCAAAATATTCTGGCGGGCTAGTTGGTTATACTACTAAATTACAAATAGCGCTAAGACAAGGACAGACGAAGAAGTGGACAGGACAGGCGCTAACTCAGATGGCGATTAACTTAATATAGAAGGACACTAGGTCCGGGCGAGAGACACACGGAAAAGGACCCATTGGAGAGGAAATGAACTGAATCAAAATATTCTGGCGGGCTAGTTGGTTATACATACTAAATTACAAATAGCGCTAAGACAAGGACAGACGAAGAAGTGGACAGGACAGGCGCTAACTCAGATGGCGATTAACTTAATATAGAAGGACACTAGGTCCGGGCGAGAGACACACGGAAAAGGACCCATTGGAGAGGAAATGAACTGAATCAAAATATTCTGGCGGGCTAGTTGGTTATACTACTAAATTACAAATAGCGCTAAGACAAGGACAGACGAAGAAGTGGACAGGACAGGCGCTAACTCAGATGGCGATTAACTTAATATAGAAGGACACTAGGTCCGGGCGAGAGACACACGGAAAAGGACCCATTGGAGAGGAAATGAACTGAATCAAAATATTCTGGCGGGCTAGTTGGTTATACTACTAAATTACAAATAGCGCTAAGACAAGGACAGACGAAGAAGTGGACAGGACAGGCGCTAACTCAGATGGCGATTAACTTAATATAGAAGGACACTAGGTCCGGGCGAGAGACACACGGAAAAGGACCCATTGGAGAGGAAATGAACTGAATCAAAATATTCTGGCGGGCTAGTTGGTTATACTACTAAATTACAAATAGCGCTAAGACAAGGACAGACGAAGAAGTGGACAGGACAGGCGCTAACTCAGATGGCGATTAACTTAATATAGAAGGACACTAGGTCCGGGCGAGAGACACACGGAAAAGGACCCATTGGAGAGGAAATGAACTGAATCAAAATATTCTGGCGGGCTAGTTGGTTATACTACTAAATTACAAATAGCGCTAAGACAAGGACAGACGAAGAAGTGGACAGGACAGGCGCTAACTCAGATGGCGATTAACCTAATATAGAAGGACACTAGGTCCGGGCGAGAGACACACGGAAAAGGACCCATTGGAGAGGAAATGAACTGAATCAAAATATTCTGGCGGGCTAGTTGGTTATACATACTAAATTACAAATAGCGCTAAGACAAGGACAGACGAAGAAGTGGACAGGACAGGCGCTAACTCAGATGGCGATTAAATTAATATCCTATATAAGCGTCTACCTTTTTTGCGGTTTCCACATCTCTTGTGGTTCGGGCAAGCCAGCGGGCACGGAGAGAGTGACTAATTATCAGTGCGTCATATTTTAACCAGACAACGTGGAAGCCTCCTCCTCCTATGGGGGCGCCCCGTGGTGCCGAACAAGCGCGGCATGTGACGAAATCGTGACGTTGTCCGTCCTGGTCAGCTTCTGTCTTACGACTGGTCAAAGCCGCTAAAAGCTTTTTTTTTTACGAAATATAAAGTATAAGTGGCGCGAACCGTTTCAATTAGTTATGAAAGTAGCTTTTGTTCAGTATTTTAGATGAGAAAAGAAACAGATGCAGTTTCGAAAGTATGGAAACAAGAAATGACCCGCCGACATACCCGCCACTAAGCGGTGGAAAAGACGGCGCAAACTAGGAAGGGGTAGTGGGATCAGACGCGTGCCCCGCATTGCTGTGAAGCGGCGGGCGTGGAAAGGTCCCGGTGTACGCGGCAGCGCTGCGGTCGTATAAGGCTGGAGGATCCAACAGGTTCCGAGCGTTCCGAAGGCCTTCGGCAAGCAGGTTTTGCTTGCGGTTTGGCCGTTTGGCGGTTTGGCAGTGCAAAGTGGCTGCCGTTCTGAACTGAACTTTACCCCTTGTTTGCTGTCGTTTAGGGCCAATGAAGTGTCATGCCGATTTAGGCGCCAAATCGACCACAACAACGCCACTGCTTCGCTCCGGGGTGCCAGTCAGGCTATCAGTGGCGGAAAGGTGAGTAGCCGTCGCTGCTCTCAGTACTTAAAAAAGGAAGAACAAAAAAAAAAACAGGTTTGGGGATAGAATGGGCACCGCAAGGATAAGCTCCTGGACCAAATATGTCCGCTGTGTGAGGTTCATATTGAGTCATCATTTGTAACGCGAGACTTCGTTCACATTATAAACGGAGAAGAGCTACACAGTAGGGACAGAACGAGCGGGTTGGTAGGGATATAATTAAACTTGAGGACGAAAACGAGAAGGGACGGACAAACACAAACTTCCACGAGTTTGTGTTTGTCCGTCCCTTCTCGCGTTTTCTTCCTCAAGTTTAATTAGCTACACAGTCCTCGAAAGACGGTGCTCTTTCCGGGCGCTGTGCCAGCGCTGCTTCCGAATGCTCCGAGCTACCTGTCAAAGAAAGCGTCGCAGCCAAGGCCCCCGAGAAAGTGAAAGAACGCCGATGCTTCCTCAGTTGACGCTAAAAGAAGGCCAAGCACTGCCTTTTCAACTGCCTGCCACGGCACCACACCGGCTGCATCCGATACCAGGGTGTTTGATGAAACCTTTCTGCCCGAAAAATACTAAACGCAGTGTGTTACCTCCGAGTACTGGAGCTGTCACCGAGTTCCGAGCCTGAGCGGGATCTTTTCACGAGGCGGCATGCCTGGTGTTGTATACACTGTGCACCTTTGTGGCAACATGTCTAAAGGAGGACGCGTCGTTAGCTGCGACAACTTCACCCTGTTTCTATTGACAGACTCCTGGTAGGCCCAGTGGCGGTCCCAGACGTTGGTTTTAGGGGGGGGGGGGGGGGGGGCGAAATTGCTGCTTAAATAACAAAAAAAGAGACATCACACTTTTTTGTGAATAAAGATTTTTTTTTTATTAGTCCCACTGTTTGCAAGTCGGAAATGCGCAACATATAAACATTTGCTCGCAATATAGCTTTAGCGCTGAATACATTCGACACGTGCACAATCGTACAACATTACATATACTTTTTTTTATTTATTCACAAATGTTACTACCTTCCATTGAAAGGTGTCGTAGGACTGGGGTTTTATATAACAAATATAAAAAGTGCAGTGAAAGGTTTCTAATGAAAATGAGCAATAATTGAAGTAATGAAGTAACTTTCAAAACCTCATTCACACTTGGCAAACTGTACACGTCATGAGAAGAAACTAAGTCAGTGAACGATTCAGAATAATGCAAAAGGAGAAACTTGTCAAGCAAAATATCGACAGTTGGAAAGACACGAGGAGTCGCTTGCGGCACCTTTGCACAGGGTCGATGAGAAAACATGGGACGCCACCAGCGAAGTCGCCGGAGCTAGATCCTTTTTGTCCAAGGGCACGAATAGAGACTCGATTCTTGAACGCTTGCTTCCTTGAGCAGATGAATCGTCCGCCTGCAAAAATTAACATGTGCTTTTCAGTTGCCACTTTCCGTTTGCAACGCGCAGTTGAGTGCAGTAAAATTCATATTAGTCATGCATATTCATGCAGTTGTTCGTATTACTTACTGATTTGATTCCGCTCGATGAGTGGCGCAGCTCGGAGGAATTCTCTTGTGAAAAGCTGGTAGCACGGGCAGACGAAAAGTCCAACGACCATGAGGATACGCAGGGCAAGAGCAGGCCACTTGTCGAAGAGGAATCAGACGCTGTTGGCGAAGTGTCCGCGCTAAATATTGAGCTTTCTTTAGCCAGACGAATCGGTCGCCTGAAAATGTACATTGTACAGTTCTTAAATGCATATTGTTACTTAGAATAATCCAAATTTGCAGATGAATGAACCATACTGATCAAATGAAATAAGAAAGTTCAGAATAGCAAATAAATAAATGCAGTCGCTTGCAAAACATGTCGTCCTTATTTTTAAAAACAAAGAAAATATTACTTACCATTATTATTCAGAGCCGGTCCAGATGCAATAGACGCCGTCCACCCATTCTGTGCTCTTTCTTGAACTGCCTTGGTTTGGAACCGAGCGGATGTCCGTGGTGCTAAAGGGGCCACTTCAGCCAGGCAAGACACTGGAATGCGGCAGGACGTTGGTGTTGTAAATGCTCGTCGCCAAAAATGTAGAAGAAAATGCGGTCACCCGAGAAAATAAAACAGAGCAGTGCCTGCTTGGGCCTGCGGAAGAGACGAGGTCCTTACATGCCGAAGTGGTTGGTGACAGGCAGGGCCGGGGGCGCGGGAGCCCCAGAAGAAGGGAGGGACACGTCCGATGCGGTCGGTGGCTGAAGCGTAACTCTTTATTCAACGGTCAACAACATGGGGTTGAAGCGCCACGGGGACTCAACCCTGAAAACACGGGCGCAATGGTGTAAGAGTGGCGCCATCTAGGTACTGTGTACAGAACTAGCGAAAACTTTAAATACTACAGTTGGCAGCTAACGGCCAAGGGTCTATTTACACCATATTCATTTTGGCGAAATTAGATTTCAGAGGGCACACACGCTCCAGTGAGCCTGCTGTTTTTAAAGGGGTCTCCTTCCCTACGTCCCTATGTGAAGACATCGTCCGAGCTCACAGGTCCTCCAATCCAGACCGACTGTGCTCTCTTTTTGCTTGGCTGTAAAATAAAACAAATTATAAAAAGCGATCGATTTGGGGGGGGGGGGGGGGCGGTCGCCCCCTTCGCCCCCCCCCCCCCCCCTTAGGACCGCCACTGGGTAGGCCCACCTGCCTTAAAATACTCTCGCTACGTGCAAAAACACTCGGGCATCGAGACGCCGTCCAGGAAATTGGTCTGGCGGCGTTCGCCTTTTGCGTCTCCCTCATTTGTGCTTCATACAACGTCTGTTAGAGCCTCGACATGGGAAACGGAGCAAAACGAACGGTGCGCCACGCGGGTGGTGGCGCGAGCTTGGGCTCATTCGTCTTCTTTTGCGAGAGTGCTAACACTCGGCCATCCTGAAATTCAAGTGTCCTTACTTGATGTTTCTTAATCAATGTCAACATCAAATGTGTTGAGTCGTTTCAGCTTGTCCACGGGAGCGGTCAACGTGTAGAAACGTTCAGTCCGCTTGTGGCCAGGTATATCCTCAATGCTGTAGGTGTCATTAGAAAGTCGCACCGACTTTCCGCTGCAAGTGCGACTTTTTGTTCTTTTACTTTGTTTTCGAGCCTCCGCCGTTGCTCACGGAAGGTATGTTGTCGTAGCCGCCATCGCTGTTTAGGTGCTGGTGATTGGTATTGTGGTGAGGTTGTTTCCTTGGTTCCCTGCTTGCCGGCGCGTTCTCGCTGTGCACCTGTTTGCTGCTGCCCTTGCCTTCTTTCTGATTCTTCGGTGGTGCTCGCCAATTTCCTTCTAACTGTCTACTCTGATGTTGAGACTCGTGAGGGTCGTAAGAAATGATGTAGGCCGTACCTGGATTACCCCTCTTTTTAATGTGGCATTGCATGGTGACCAAAGTAGCTTTGGCCTGCGCAGTTGTTGCAGTAGTGTTCCTTAATGGGCCGCGTCTTGAAAGGCGCTCGCATGATAGGACCGTCCTCTGTTGTAGGGTGGTGTCTCCTCCAGAGATCAGGGCAAAGCTGAGGTTCTGTTCGTACATCTTCCGCTTTCGTCGGTTCCAGGAGATCCGTCGTCCTACGGTTGATGGCGCTTTCAGATATTTCTGAACACCAGAAACCTGTGGCTGCTACATCGCCTTTCGAAATATTGACGTTGGAAATGGATATGATAAATGGACAGTGGCGGTCCTAAAGAGGGGGGGGGGGGGGGGCGAAGGGGGCGACCGCCCCCCCCCCCCCCCCAAATTGATCGCTTTTTATATTTTTTTTATTTTACAGCCAAGCAAAAAGAGAGCACAGTCGGTCTTGATTGGAGGATCTGTGAGCTCGGACGATGTCTTCACATAGGGACGTAAGGAAGGAGACCCCTTTAAAAAGAGCCGACTCACTGGAGCGTGTGTGCTCTCTGAAATCTAATTTCGCCAAAATGAATATGGTGTAAATAGACCCTTGGCCGTTAGCTGCCAACTGTAGTATTCAAATTTTTCGCTAGTTCTGTACACAGTACCTAGATGGCGCCACTGTTACACCATTGCGCCCGTGTTTTCAGGGTTGAGTCCCCGTGGCGCTTCAACCCCACGTTGTTGACCGTTGAATAAAGAGTTACGCTTCAGCCACCGACCGCATCGGACGTGTCCCTCCCTTCTTCTGGGGCTCCCGCGCCCCCGACCCTGCCGGTCACCAACCACTTCGGCATGTAAGGACCTCGTCTCTTCCGCAGGCCCGCGCAGGCACTGCTCTTTTTTATTTTCTCGGGTGACCGCATTTTCTTCTACATTTTTGGCGACGAGCATTTACAACACCAACGTCCTGCCGCATTCCAGTCCCTTGCCTGGCCGAAGTGGCCCCTGTAGCACCACGGACATCCACTCGGTTCCAAACCAAGGTAGTTCAAGAAAGAGCACAGAACGGGTGGACGGCGTCTATTGCATCTGGACCGGCTCTGAATAATAATGGTAAGTAATATTTTCTTTGTTTTTAAAAATAAGGACGACATGTTTTGCAAGCGACTGCATTTATTTATTTGCTATTCTGAACTTTCTTATTTCATTTGATCAGTATGGTTCATTCATCTGCAAATTTGAATTATTCTAAGTAACAATATGCATTTAAGAACTGTACAATGTATATTTTCAGGCGGCCGATTCGTCTGGCCAAAGGGGCAAGCGTTCCAGAATCGACTCTTTCTTCCTACCACTGAGGAAAGAAAGCTCAATATCTAGCGCGGACGCTTCGCCAACAGCGTCTGATTCCTCTTCGACAAGTGGCCTGCTCTTGCCCTGCGTATCCTCATGGTCGTTGGACTTTTCGTCTGCCCGTGCTACCAGCTTTTCACAAGAGAATTCCTCCGAGCTGCGCCACTCATCGAGCGGAATCAAATCAGTAAGTAATACGAACAACTGCATGAATATGCATGACTAATATGAATTTTACTGCACTCAACTGCGCGTTGCAAACGGAAAGTGGCAACTGAAAAGCACATGTTAATTTTTGCAGGCGGACGATTCATCTGCTCAAGGAAGCAAGCGTTCAAGAATCGAGTCTCTATTCGTGCCCTTGGACAAAAAGGATCTAGCTCCGGCGACTTCGCTGGTGGCGCCCCATGTTTTCTCATCGACCCTGTGCAAAGGTGCCGCAAGCGACTCCTCGTGTCTTTCCAACTGTCGATATTTTGCTTGACAAGTTTCTCCTTTTGCATTATTCTGAATCGTTCACTGACTTAGTTTCTTCTCATGACGTGTACAGTTTGCCAAGTGTGAATGAGGTTTTGAAAGTTACTTCATTACTTCAATTATTGCTCATTTTCATTAGAAACCTTTCACTGCACTTTTTATATTTGTTATATAAAACCCCAGTCCTACGACACCTTTCAATGGAAGGTAGTAACATTTGTGAATAAATAAAAAAAGTATATGTAATGTTGTACGATTGTGCACGTGTCGAATGTATTCAGCGCTAAAGCTATATTGCGAGCAAAGTTTTACTTGTTGCGCATTTCCGACTTGCAAACAGTGGGACTAATAAAAAAAAATCTTAATTCACAAAAAAGTATGATGTCTCTTTTTGTTATTTAAGCAGCAATTTCGCCCCCCCCCCCCCCCCCCCCCCCTAAAACCAATGTCTGGGACCGCCACTGTAAATGGATAAGTGGATATGACACAATGCGATAGGTGTCATTAGAAAGTCGCATCGACTTTCCACTGCAAGTGCCACTTTTTGTTCTGTTTCTTTGTTCTTGAGCCTCCGCCGTTGCTCACGGAAGGTATGTTGTCGTAGCCGCCATCGCTGTTTATGTGCTGGTGATTCGTATTGTGGTGAGGTCGTTTCCTCGGTTGTCTGCTTGCCGGCGCGTTTTCGCTGTGCACCCGTTTGCTGCTGCCCTTGCCTTCTTTCTGCTTCTTCGGTGGTGCTCGGCAATTTCCTTCTGACTGTCTACTTTGATGTTGAGACTCGTGAGGGTCGTAAGAAATGATGTAGGCCGTACCTGGATTACTCCTCTTTTTAATGTGGCATTGCATGGTGACCAAAGTGGCTTTGGCCTGCGCAGTTGTAGCAGTAGTGTTCCTTAATTGGCCGCGTCTTGAAAGGCGCTCGCATGATGGGACCGTCCTCTATTGTAAGGTGGTGTCTCCTCCAGAGATCAGGGCAAAGCTGAGGTCCTGTTCGTACATCTTCCGCTTTCGTCGGTTCCAGGAGATCCGTCGTCCTACGGTTGATGGCGGTTTCAGATATTTCTGAACACCAGGAGCCTTTGGCTACTACATCGCCTTTCGAAATATTGATGTTGGAAATGGATATGTTCAAAATAAGCAAACATGTATCGCCATCTTCTGTGACGTTGATTACACAAGCAGGCAAACAGTGTTCCTTGCCTTCTTGCATTCGCATCTGTGCGTCAACAAAGATCTCCTCTGCATTCTTTCCTGCCCTTGAACCGGTTGCCGCATCGGATCGGTGGGACGCTTCCCCGACGGCGGTGGGTCGGTCGTCCAAACGTTTGAGGCACCCCAGCAGATCCTCTGGAGTAGAAAACTTGACAATGCTCAGGCTCCGAACGATCGCTTCGTCACTGATGCCTGTAATGACATAGTCCACAATCTGATCTTCTGGAAGTTGACAAGTTTCTCATGGAAATACTGTTCAACGGTTTCGTTCGGGAGTTTTCGCCTCGCTTCTATTTCCTGCTGTCGGTGCTGTAGATTTACGACGGGTGGAAAAGCCTTTTTCAGAACCAGCTTCCATTCAAGCCACAAACGCTGGACACTGACGAGGCCGTCGCACCACGTTTTGGTGATTCCTTCTAGCTTCGTTAGCGCAAAACACGCCGTCTGTTTCTCGGTCCACGAGTATATCGCCGATAGTTCGTCAACTTTCCGTATCCAATGTTCAACTGTCTGCACCGGATTCGTGACGGGGTTGAACACTGGTACCAGCTTACCGGACTCTGCAGGTGGTCTTGGGTAGTGCGTGCGCTGAGTTGCGGGACCAAGCAGGTCACCCATGCTCGCGACCGCTCCTCGCACGGCGGCTTGTACGGCCTCCTGTACAATAGCCTGAATCCCAGACAGATCACCTGTCGGTCCATACAACCCAGTCTGGATTGTTGGTGGAACGTTTGCTGGGCCTGCCAGCGGTATTCGTTGCCCCACGGTGTCGGTGTCGAAGTGTTCCGAATCTTGACCTGCCACGACATCTTGGCTCGTGGTTGCGTCGTCACTACCGCCAAGGCTCGTGCTCCCTGTTCCAGTCGCAACGGTTGCTGGAAGTCGGGGAGGGCCCGCCGCCGCAGTCTGCCGTATTGGGTTCCGCTCGCTCCGCCGCCGCCCTTCCTCGTCCATGTCGAGGTGCTGGTTGGTGCCGCTGCTGTGACGATTCGTGGCCACAGAAGTCGACTTGTGCTTCGTCGTAGTCGCTGGATCAGGCTTGGTCCACCCCACTTCTGATATGTTTGAGCCTCGACATGGGAAACGGGGACCAGTGACCCCCCATTCACACTGGAAGCGGATCCGCGTTCGCGAAGCGGTTGCGAACGCGGTTGTATAAAGATCTAGTACAATTGCACGCGCATTTGTTGTCATCAAATGCGCGTGCAAATGTACTGAATCCTTATACAACCGCGTTCGCAACCGCTTTGCGAACGCGGATCCGCTTCCAGTGTGAATGAGCCCTGAAGGTTTAAAAGGGAGCGTTTAATACACGTCTGGCGGGTACGCCTGCCCAGCAAAAAGAACGGTGCGCCACGCGGGTGGTGGCGCGAGCTTGGGCTCAGTCGTCTTCTTTTGCGAGAGCGCTAACACGTGCAAAGCGAACACAGCCAGACGAATTGCGTCACTCGTGTGTTGCGAATTTCTTTTGTGGGGTTCGGAAGTTCGAACT
>JABSTQ010003896.1:0-27041 GCA_013358835.2 Ixodes persulcatus
AAGGTACCTGTACAGAATCTGACGAGTTGAAAGCTCCACTATGTTTCTCCGTTTCCAAAAGAACTATGCTTGGAGGTGCATTGCTTTCATTCTCAAATTTTTCGTGCCTCCCTCGATAAGCAGAGATCCTGATGGGGGTCTACAGTAGCAAAGGAACCCCTGCTGCAGAAGGCCAGCCTGGGACGCCTGAAGCAGGAACGGAAGACGTACTGTGGCATGAAATTAATATATTTTATTTAACAATTCCCATTGATAAGCATTTTTGTATACATTCTAATTGAACCGCTTTTCTCCTATTACTGTTGCCAAAAACGATTTGGTATGCTTCGTGGCAAGTTTAACCCCATAACCATTTTTTTTCAACTTCTGACCCACCACATTCTTTTTTTCTTTTTGTGGGGAAGCTCTTTTTGTTTTTCAAATCAAAATTTCCGCCTCAAAGAAAAAACGAGCGAAACTAAACCAAAGAACCTACACTTTCATTTGTTGGCAGAGTCGCAAACTAAGCCATGAGCGAGCCTGGGCCATCCACGACGGTCCAGTGGTAAACTAAGGAAGGGAGACGAGCTACACTTGTCTTGAACAGGCTGGGAATGGCTCCACGTTTACGAGTGAGGCTCATCCAAAATAGTTATGGGGTTAAAAGAAAAGTTGGTGATTGGCATGTTTTACAATACATGTGCTTCGGAGATTACTAACAGGCTCCTGGACACTGAAGCTGGATTGCTGTCCTGACCTGCTTCCATTGCTTTGGTCTAGTTGATAAATCAAACCTGTTTGCGAAAATTTCATAAAAGTTACTGTCCTGTAGTGTGCAGCGCTGTTTGGAGTGTCTGTTTCTGTGTTCTATGCAAGCAATTTCCTCGACAGGATTGTGACGACCTCGAGCCCTCGGCTACATGTTCCTTGCTGGTGAACTTGGAGGAGAGGGGCGAGACACCGAATGCGGCGCAGCTGACCCCCCCCCCCCTGGAATGCCCAGCAGCATCACACGAGGATCTTCTGCCTCAGGCAAGTCGTTCGAGTCAATCCAATGGAGCAGCGCCTGCTGCTACGAAGAGGCCCGCGTATCCTGAAGGGCCAAGACCACCGGCTCCCAAGCGGCGTGCCAGGTCTAGCGCCCAGCACATCCGGACGCGAGAGGAATCCGAGCTCCTGAGGGTGCTCGGACAAACTTCGAGCGCAATGGCAAATTCATGCACAAGGCCACACATGGACAGTAGTAATCCCGCCATCATGGCATTTGCACTCAGCATCAGCCATGAACTAGCATTGGTGCCTCAGCACCTGCAGGCTTCAGCAAAGTTTGAAATACACAAAATAATTTATAAATTTCAGCATCAAGGTCACTTTGACGAGTGTGAACATTAGGTTGTAAACTGTATAGGTTCACAAGTTTTTTCATTTGAGTCTTATCTATGTTCGCAATTTCGAATAGCATTTACTTTTGGCTAAGTCATGGAAAATACCTGCTGCCAACCTGTGGCTTCATTTCACATTCATTCTATAACCTTTAGTTACATTCATACTTGACAATACAGGCCTTAAAGGGGCAGTGCAACGGTTTCAATGTTGAAAGAATTGCCAGTTTGCATTTTTTATATTGTTCACGCAAGCCCAAGTGACCAAAAACGCGTCACCTTTCCCCGAAAGACTGCTATTCTGCTGCGTAATCGCAAGGCAAAAAAAGAATTATTTTGTCGATCTGCAACCGCCTGTGGTGGCTGCGGGAACTAAAATGACAGCGTCTCTGGGGGTACGCGGAAGTCAACAAACCCTGTCTCCCTCCGCTACTACACTCGCAGTCAGCCCCGTGGTGATCCGTCCTTTGTGTCCATCGCGCGCCGCGACCTTCGACGAGGCTAATCCTTTGAAAGTCGACAATCGCGGAGGAAGCGGCTGGGTCTCTGAAGAGAGGGCCCAAGGGGAAACCGGGAACGCGACAGAACAGCACACGACAAAACAGCACGCGACAAAACAGCACGATCAAAACAGCACGCGTCAAAACAGCACAGCGTCAAAACAGCACGGTGACAAAACAGCACGCGTCAAAATAGCACGCGACAAAACAGCACAGCGTCAAAACGGCACAGCGACAGAAGAGCACGTGCCAAAACAGCACGGCGTCAAAACAGCACAGCGACAAAACAGCACGCATGTAGCAACTTCAAGCGCGCTCTTCACCTCCCTCTGCGCAAATAATATCGAACCTCCTTCACATCTTCAATTATTGTCGCTAGGTTATAAAGGAATTTATTGCCTATTTTAGAGCTAACCAAACTCCGCAACCTGAAGACCACCCCCCCCCCAAAAAAAAAAATAAAAAAAAATAAATAAATAAATAAATATATAAAATATCGCGTCACAACCCCCCCCCCCCCCCCCCCCACCGGGCCTTTCACGAGGCTACAAGAGTCAGTTACAATGCTGAGTACTAGTAGCAGTCCACATAATAAAATGTATCCTGAAGATGACTAAACTTGTACCTGTTTTCACCTTAAGAACCGAAGTAAAACAAGTCCGGCTCCTCGCGGAACGTTACTAATTTCCCCCTTTATGTGGATAATGAAGACATATGTAGGTGAATTTTAGATTAGATATATGTTATCTTATCAAGATGTACACGTTCCAAACGTCAAAGGCATCGCTTTTCCCTCCGACAACCGAATCTCGTGAGAACTATTTCGCGCCGCGTAGGAACATTGCGCAAAACGTACTTTTTTCTTGAGGTGAAAACAGGTATAGATTCATAAAAAAAAATGATAGCAGCAATTGTTTCGCAACCCCCCACAGGATCTGTCGGACCCACATTTTGGAAGGCACGGCAGTTGGTAGTGGACCACGATTTTTATCACAACAGGAGTTACCAATCGGCATCCAGCGTAAAGCATTCTCGTAAGGTGACAGGCGGAAAGCTTTAAACAAACGAATGCAATTGTTCGAACCTCCTTCAGCGAAGCTGTTGTTGTACTTTTGTCGAATTTTTCCGTGTCGTTTATAGTCAGCAGAAAAAGAAAAGGTCAGTATTAATTGAAAAAGGTCAGTATTATCGAGGGCGTTTGGAGGAGGGGGGTGGGGGGTTCATTCCTGACTATATGATCACTTCCTTTCGCGGTTTTCAGCTTGTCTCAGAGGTCGGTTCAAATTTCAACAAAAGCTCCGGGGCCGCAAGGATCTTCAGGATGAAATCTGGGTATTTGACCCGATAGGGATTTGTGTGCCGAATTCTTTGTTCAAAGAAGAAAATCTAATCGTGAACTGCACAATGCAAATCAAGGACGTCCATAAATGCCGCACATTTTTTAGCAATCCTAGCTTCCGTCTACTCGAGGAGGGCATAAATCCGATTGTTTTACTGCCGTTTCTGTGGTCGGCGCGAATTTACCAGCTCTCGCAGTCGTGAAAATGGGGAAAAATTGCACTGAGTACAATGCTTGCAAATTTCTAGATTTTGATATTTGCCTCTCCGACGGAAGTGGTAGTGAAGCTCATGTTCGTGTTGAGTACAAATACGAGCACACGACGATAATGTCAGATCACGATAGGGCCCAGGTGCGTCTTGCAGAACAGGTCGCAGCGACTGCCACAGACGGCAACAAATAAAAAAACCAGTGCCTGGTTAACTCACTATACATTTTAAATAAATGCTTTTAAATATTACATTTTCGTCAGTATACTGATTTTCGTCAATAACCGAAAAGAACCGAGAAGTTTATGAGTCTACAGATATTTAGCGCAATAATTCCGATAGACCTTTTTTTTTTTGGACGCTGTGCTGTTTTGACGCCGTGCTGGTTTGGCACGTGCTCTTCTGTCGCTGTGCCGTTTTGACGCTGTGCTATTTTGTCGCGTGCTATTTTGACGCGTGCTGTTTTGTCGCCGTGCTGTTTTGACGCTGTGCTGTTTTGACGCGTGCTGTTTTGACCGTGCTGTTTTGTCGCGTGCGGTTTTGTCGTGTGCTGTTCTGTCATGATGCCGGGGAAACCGCGTGAACCCCCAGAGTATGTCACTCGAAAGTCGGCGTGGAAGGTTGAGGCACCTCGACCTTTGATTTGTTTCATTTTTTTTTTTTTAAATAAGAACTAGCGCTCGCAAGAAAATACGGTTTTCGGTTTTTCGTTCCATATGCGACGTAGATTAATTTTCGCAGTTAATTGGCCAAAGTCTGAAAATCGTTGCACTGCCCCTTTAACTATTACCTCAAAGTTTTGGAAGAAAACAACAGGAATGACACTTCTAATATGGTGTGATGCGCACAGGCACAGAACAAGGTTTTCTGTTACAGTGTCATAAGACTACACTTTTTAATACAATAAAAAAGCGTGAAAGTAAACAAACACTAGCTCAGGTCTATTAATACCTGTGTCAGACGACGTTCTAAAGATCCTTTTCATTAAGCTCTTTTTAAAATCTGTGAATCAGCGTACGCTGTAGGGCACGTGCGCACTCAACATCGCGAGCAGATTAGCCGAATTTATGAAGGAGCCTAGTGAAAAGGATCTTTAGAACGTCGTCCGACACCTAGCCTGTGTTTACTCCCACCCTGACATTTTATAAGAGAATATGGTCCGGACACTGCATTACAAAACTTTGTTCTTTGCCTATACACATCATTCCTGAGCAGAAGTGAAGGCTTTGTTGCTTTTTTCACAAATGAAACTTTCAGTTAAACATTTGCCTGCTTTGTACAGTCACTACTTTGTCCATGTTTTACGCTGTTCTCACAAGAACTTGTACTAACTGCATGCTCCCTCAGTATATGTTAGGCATATTTTAAGAGGAATAGAAAAGACAAATTCATAGGTGTTAGTGAAAAAAATTATTTGAGTTTTGTTTTTTATGAGCGCTGGAACACAACTTGTGTTCCAGAAGTCTTCTGTCCAGTGCATAATATGTTGGCAGGTTTGAACACAGCTAAGGTGCGTGCAATATGACATAGGCTTATTTTGGACAAGCAAGACCCCACCGATGTAAAAGTGTGGCATATGTTAAGTGCAGGTTTTTGAATATGTTTGCAGTGTTGAACAGCAATGTATTATTTAGAGTTGCATCATTTTACTGTGATAAATACTGTGACCTTGCATACTCCACATGTGCCTTTGAATAAATTCCCTACACTGTACTTCTCCAAAGGAATTGCAGGTTATCTCAGTGCAAATTTATTTCCTACAATTTCACATGGCAAATATATACAGGCAAATACAAAAGCATTTCACTAAGAAAACAAATGACACAAAACAAGGGCTGAAACACACTGAAATCTCAGTTCTGCCTTCCTTCCAAAGGTTTTGTGAATGCCGCTCACAAATACACATTACAGTCCCAACAATCTACGTACCGTATTTACTCGCATAATGAACACGGTTGTTTTCCCGAAAAATTGACACATATTTGGGGGGCAGCGTTCCTTACACGGGGTAAAATTTTTGCATTTACACACTTTGTTCTAATGCCATTTTAGGTGCCAATATGACATGGCAGGATACTGCGGCACGTCGTCACTGATGGAGGCGCACCCATGGCTGGTCATGACCGCACCACAGTAACCGTGCTCTTTAAATTGCAAACCTTTTTTAGGGCGCTTTTGGCACGCCTTTTGCTGAAGAGAAAGCGCCCTACGAAGCTCACTCGGCACGGAGAGCGACACAACCATTCTTAGGCCTAACCACTTTCACAATATCACTGTCCGAAAGTGGATCACAGACGATGGCATGTATTGTTGACATCAGTGCATCAGATAGGTGAAGCATGTCCGGGGCTGGGCAATTCCTCGACGCCAGCATCACTAGGCATGCGCGCTGCTCGGTTTTACGGTTGATCACTTCCGCAACCACGCACTGCAGCCATTACGAGAGCGGCTTGGCTTTGCTTAACTTGGCCTAGCCTCTTGGCGGAAAAAGAAGAGTTGCGGGCTGTGGTGGATAGCCGGCTTAGTCGCACGCAGTTCAAGACTTGCAGAGCTGAAAATTAAAAATGCGCTCATTATGCAAGAAAAAAAAAGTCCAAATATTCAAGCCTGTTGTGAAGTATGCTAGTAAATACGGTATAGCTGGTGACAGTTCAAGAACAAAGTGGAAGCTGCTCCCAACCCTTTCCATTTTAGCGGAGCGAACGGTGGAGAGGAGCTCACCTCTCGAGCGTTCGCTCTGCCGAAGTGGAAAGAGGTGGGAGGAGCTTGACCTGTCACCGGCTATAGTCAGGCATCCTAGGCATTAGGTGCTGCCGGTGCCGCTCCTCTCAGCACCACATTATATTGCCATTGGACCTCGCCACAACGGCTGCAGAAGTACTTCATGTACTTCTCTCGGACACTTTTGGCAACTGTCGCATGCGTGTTGGAGCTGACACGCCCCACATCCGAGAAAGCAGTGCCGTCGGCACTCTCGACCCGCCAGCGGCCGTTGGTGGTCTGGCCCGGGTGACCTTCTTTGTCAGTGTCAACATACCCAGCAGGGCAGTAGAGGCGCTCCCCCCGCTCACTCTCGTCCGATGCCCTGAGATAGTTGTGGAGGCTGACACATGCCCAGACAACGGCCTCCAAGGTCTTCGCGGACGCCTGGATTGGTTGTCTGAATATGCGCCAACGCGCCACAAGTATCCCAAAGGTATTCTCGATGACGCGCCTAGCTCGAGAGAGCCTGTAGTTAAACACTTTCTGTGGTAACTTCAGGCCCTTACGAGGAAAGGGGCGCATCAGACTAGTGAGCAGGGGAAACGCCTCGTCCCCCACAAACACAAATGGGAGCTTTGTCCTTGTTTCTGGCAAGTGCGCTGGCGGAGGCAGGCCCGCTGTGTCCGACAGGATCCGCTCGCCCATCTCGGAGTTGCGGAACACACCGCCATCGCTGTACCGCCCAGGCTGCCCTACGTCCACCAGGGTGAACTTGTAGCTCGCATCGCAGCAGGCCATCAGCACAATGTTGTGAAAGCCTTTGTAATTGAACGTGTCGGAGCCTGCACCCGGTAGAGCCTCAATTGCCACGTGCTTTCCATCCAGGGCCCCGACACAGTTCGGGAAGTTCCACTGAGTGCTGAAGCCTGCTGCGATGCGCTCCCACTGGGCAGAATTGGGTACCTAGAAAAACGGGAGTCCACAATAAATTAAATGGCATCAGCAGCTAATGATTAAGTTTTTAAAGGCCTCAAGTTGTGGAACTGTATGACTGCATATTTTTTTGGAGCTTGGCTTTTCTGCTAGCTGTTGTTTAAACACTTGAAGAGCATAGGGTCGGCTATCGAGATCAAACGAGTGGGTTCCTCTGAAATTTTCATGGCCAACCATTTGCATAAAAGCCGCAGCACATATTAAACATGCCCTCTGAATGTATCTGTAACCATGTTGCCAAAATATTATTCTTCTGGTGTGGATTGATGGGAAGCTCACGTCCCTATAAATGGTTGCTGCTCTCCTAACAAGGTATGATGTAACCTAACTCAGGACTGGGACATGAAAGAGAAAAAACTTATACATAGAAGAGGGAGAATAAAGGGGAAGACAACATCTTAAACTCAGCTAAATGAAGTGGTACTGTACTTGAGAAAAATTTATACATTTATGTTTCTCTGTAATGCAAAATTGGAGCGCAGCTCTTAAGGTGTTCCGATTTGAATAGGTTTGCTTTTTTCTACCTGTAAATAGTGCATAAGTGCACACCAATTATTTAAAAATAGGTAATCGCGTGACCTCTATAACACCTCCGTACCCCTCTATGCCCTCCCCTCCATACTCTCTTCTCTCCTCTGCACCCTCCTCCTCCTCCCTCCCCTCCTCCTCTGGATAATATAGAATATTATATTTTTTCTTCTTCCTCCTCCTCCGGTTATGCTGACGCCGATGGCGATGGCGACGCCACGATATGCGGGAATGGTCGCCTACGAACTGTGCTCTAAAAACACTTAAGTCCTCTTTCTTTGGCCCCCAGGAGCACGAATATCGAAATTATTTTTCAATCTGGATTGTCTCACTATCTGCCTAATGAGCAGCTACGTGCCTGGCGAGAGCACAACACATCTCAGTATCTTTATTCTAGAATACTTTTTTGAGCATCTCTGCCCAGCCCTGCTGGAGGGGACCGAGACCACTGTCGAGGCTATGGGGCTGTCACCTCAGGATCGTTGGGGACTTGACAAATGTGCGAGTCATAGCCCACTCAACTGTGGGACGAGGGACAGCACGTGGCTTCGACAGATTTCAAAATTATTTGCCAGCCCTTTCTTAAGCGTGAGGAGGACGTACGACCCAAAAGTACATGACAGGCGACGGGTTCAGACTTTTGGCTTCTTTGGAATTTGACTGAAATAACAACTGTCCCCTATTGTGTACATAACGTGCATATAATTTGTAAAGTGAAATAAATAGTATTCTATTACAAAACCTCTCCCTAAAGCCACCTTCTTCGTGCGCCACCTGCCAAGCTGCCAGTTCAAGGAATAAGACGACGAAATCTTACTCCTCCTGCAAAATCAGTTGGACGAAGCAGTCCACCGTGAGTGCCACCTCCCGAACAAAGCTGTGCAACAGCTCTGATCGCTTCACCTGAAATTTCTGTTCAATATCTGTGCGTTGCTGTGTAGTGTGTAAACGCCAGAGGAAAGTGAAATGTAGAGACATTCAAATATTTTCAAGCAAAACCCGCCTTCGAGAGGGTGATCAATACCCGACTGACGAAGTATATCGAGAAGCACTCAGTCCTGGCAAACAGTCAGTTCGGCTTCCGGCCACACACGTCTACACAGGACGTCCTGTGGATGTATAATCGTATTACCGTATTACGTACAGGTTAGCCTACCTTCACCTCACAGTGACCGAACTGGGAGAGCTGAACGTTGTGGGGATCCGTCCGGCCGCGTCCCCCTGGAGTCCCGTCTTTCCCGCATTTCCTCGCCCCCTTCGCCCGTTCTTCCCGCGCCCTGCCAAGGCCGAGCGGCCCGTCACCTGCTCACCCGGATCACTGGACGGGGGTGCGCCCCTCGGGGATCGTGCGGGGACCGTGGCAAGGGCGTGGGTGCTCACGTGAACGGGTCGTGGTGGGCACGTGCTTGGTGGGGGCGAGGATACAAAAAGGGAAGCGGGACAAGGGGGGCTCTCTTCGGAAACGGCGGACTGGACAGTGCGTGTGGCGGCGACGACAGGGACGACGTCGAGGACGACGAGGACCACCGAGGCTGACCACCGAGGCGTGAGTTTCAGTAAACTGTTCTAAAAACGCACAGTGTGTGGGTGACTTCTTGGGGAGCGAGCGAGGCACGTCCCGATCGGGCGTCGATTAGGTAGCGACCCACATAATTTGGCGCCCACGTGGGAGCCCGATCGGTTGGCCGTTGCTTTCGCTCCTCCCTGAGAGGTCGCGCACTTTGCGTTTCGCGGATTTTGGAGGGTAGCGTGTTCTGATTTGGAGAATTGTGTTCGAGTTGGTAGAGAGTGAGAATGGTCGAAACCAGGTCGACCACCGGCGCGAGTAAGGACGGTTCGTCGGAGGACGAACCTGGGCGGGCTAGCGCGGAGACTGCTCCGATTAGCGGAGACTCGGGCTCACACGCGCCCACGGAGACTGGGACTGCGCCCCCAGCTTCACCAGCGACGGAAGGCGTGCTAGACGCCGGTGAACTGATGCGCGCGATGACGCGGATGATGGACGCGATGTCGCGGCAGATGGGGACAGCCCCAAGCGTCGCGAGTGCCACGCCTCTGCCGATACCCCGCCCGCGGTTGAACGTGCCCACGCCGACGTACTCGGGATACTCCGACGGGAAATCGGTGCACGATTTCCTGCAGGATTTAGACGCGTACGTAACCGCTTTGGGGGCATCGGACGTAACAGCCCTGCTGCAGATCGTGCCGATTGCACTGACGGGCGACGCCGCGCGTTGGAGACGGCTGCAAACGCCGTTCCAATCAATGGCGGACTTCCGGGCGCGGTTTCGGGAGGAATTCCTTCCTCCCGACTACGAGATGCGGATTCGGGACGAGCTGGCAACCCGCACTCAGCACCCGGATGAGAGCCTCGTGGAGTACGTCCGTGCACTCCAGGAGCTCTACTCGCGGGCCGAACCCTCCGCGCCTAACGCGGAGAAGGTAGCGAGGGCGATCCGCCAGTGCCACCCTAGATTCAAGGCGTATCTTCGAGGACGCGATTTCGCAGACCTCGAAGCACTGGCGAGAGAGGCGCGCACGGTTCAAGCGGGCTTGCTCGCTGAGATGCAGTACCGGCCCCCTCCAAGGGCCGAGGAGTCCTTGGAGCCGGGTTGCGCGTGGACGGGACGCGCCGCGGACGGCTACGTCGAGTCGCATACGGCGTACGTGGCCGTCGCGGATCGCGGGAATGGCGGAGCCATTCCTCCTCGGGCCCTAGACCCATTCGGCTTCGAACAAAGGCGCAGGGTAGCCAGCGCAAACTCAGCCGGGGCGCAACCCCGTAGGGGGGACGGCGCGGTCGACTACCGCGGAGACGCGACGCGTTACGACGCTCGCGGCAGCGACAACAGCGCACGGCGAGGCGGCGCGCCGCGTGCCGTTAACGACCGATCAACGGTAGCACGCAACGACCGCGGCCAAGTCAGGTGCTTCAGGTGCTACCAGCCTGGGCACTTCAGGCGGCAATGCACGTGGGCAGCGGCCGAATCCGGATACCCGGAAAACGCGCGGGGCCGGCGCCAGTAATCGGGTTGCCTGAATCTAGGTTGCCGGCCGCTGCCGAGGCCCCGGGTCAGTTCGCCGACGGGGCGGAAGTCGCGGGCAGCGATCGGGTAGCGTTCGCGCCGTCGGCATGTCGGGCTCAGGACTCGACACCGGAAAGGGGTCCGTACGTGCGGGTAGAGATCGGTGGTAAAGATTATCTAGCATTAGTCGACACCGGCTCAACCCTCTCTCTCATCGGAGATTCTGTGTACACGGATTGTCGCAAGAGAAACCTTTGCATGCGAGAAGTTGCAACTCCGTTGCGTTTAGCGGCGGGATCGGCCGAGGCGCAATGCGCAGTTCGCCTTCACCTCGGCCTCGACGGCAAACGAAGGAGGCAGCGCTTTGTTTACCTGCCGGGCATGTCAATCCCAGTTATTTTGGGACAGGACTTCGTTTGCCGAGAGGGGATCATTCTAGACCTAAAGAATAACGGGTACCACTACAGCCCGTTGACCCCTCTCATTCCCTTCGTAGCCCCACTTTCTTTGGGGAAGGGATCGGAATGTCCGCTCGCTGGACTGCGCCAGCAGGAGCAGGTGTTAGCTGCGCGGGCCGTACCACATAACGTTGAACAGATCGTGGCTTCTTTCGACGGGCCGGCCGAACAAAGGCGATCGTTAGCGGATGCTTTGTCTAGACACGCAGCTATGTTTACTGAGAGGCCGGGAGTCACGCATGTTTTACAACATGAGATAGACACGGGAGACGCTAGGCCGTGGGGTTGTAATCCCAGACCGCTGAGTGTGCACAAGCGAGCTCTCCTAGATAAGGCTCTCGATGAAATGTTGGACACGGGGGCCGTACGGCCGTCGCAAAGCCCGTGGGCATTTCCGGTAGTGTTAGCGCCGAAGAAGGACGGGACAGCCCGTCTTTGCGTAGACTACCGCCGACTCAATGAGATGACCAAAAGGGACGCGTATCCTTTTCCATCTATTGAGTCCATCATGTATTCGCTGGGTACCGCGAAAGTCTTTACCACGCTGGACTGCAGCAGAGGCTTCCTGCAGATCCAGGTAGCACCAGACGACGTCCAAAAGACAGCGTTCACTTGTCACAGGGGGTTGTTTGAGTTTACCCGCCTGCCGTTCGGATTATCGAATTCGCCGTCTAGTTTTCAGCGGCTGATGGACATCGTGCTGGGGGACGCGAAGTTTAACTTTGCCATGGCGTACATGGACGATGTCGTAGTATTCTCGAACTCGTTCGAAGAGCACCTAACTCATCTCGAGATCGTTCTGAGTAGAATGTGGGAGGCTGGGTTGACGATCAACCCAGATAAGGTACAGCTCGCAGCCTCGAGGGTTAATCTCTTAGGCTTTATCGTTGACAACGGTACGCTGAAGCCGAACGACGATAAGTTGGGGGCCATCCTCAATTATCCAGCGCCGCGTGACGTAAAGAGCCTTCAGAGGTTTCTAGGGATGGTCGGTTTTTATCGGCAGTTCATTCCGGGATGCGCGGAGCTAGCACAGCCATTGAACCAATTGCTGCGGAAAAACTCAAGGTGGATCTGGGGGCGGGAGCACGACGTGGCTTTCACGTCTCTCGCGAAGGCAATAGCTGATACAGCGAGCTTGCATTTACCAGATCTAAACCGGCATTTCGTCGTACAGACGGACGCGAGCGACTACGGTGTCGGAGCGGTGTTGTTACAGGAGCACGATGGGCAGTTGCGCCCTGTGGCGTTCGCGAGCCGAACGCTTACACCGCCCGAGCGTAACTACAGTGTAACGGAGAAGGAGGGGCTGGCCGTCATGTTCGCTTTGAAAAAGATCGATCTCTATCTAGACGGTACGACTTTTGTCATACAGACGGATCACGCCGCGCTAACGTGGATTCAGAGGTTGAAGGAGCCAGCGGGAAGGCTGGCTCGCTGGGCTCTGACCCTGCAGCGCTACTCCTACACTGTCGAGTACCGAAAGGGCTCGAGCAACAAAGTTGCGGACGCGCTCTCGCGGGCGCCCCAGGATGGTAGTCGGGAGGAGGAGACGCGACCGGTGGGGGGCGAGGAGCGCGGGAGAGGATGGAGAATACCTCCGTGCGCGGGGGAAAAGCCCCCCGCGATCGCGGGAAAGCGAGAGAACGGCTGGGAGGAGGGGAAGCAGCCGGAGTTCGTAGCAGCGGTGGGTCGCGCTACGAGGGAGCAAAGGATCGCGGCTTGGGGGGAAGTGGTAAGCAAGGAAGAGCTTGTCGAGGCCCAGGGAGCAGATGGATTTTGTCAGCGGGTGTTGGGAAAACTTGCGGAAATTGCGGTTGACACCGGGAACGCTGACGGGCGAATCGGCGCGCCGTTCGATTCATATCTGCTGGGCGAAGATGGGTTATTGCTCCGCTATATCCCCGCGATCGACGAAGAGGAGGGGAATGACCCTCCCTTCAGGGTGGTGATTCCTAGGAAGCTACGCAGGAAGTTTATCAGATACTTCCACGACTCGGCTCTGGCCGGTCATGGCAGCGGCAGCAAGACTTTTCAAAAGTTATGTCGCGTCGCGACCTGGCCAGGAATGAGGCAGGACGTATTTCGGTACTGTCGTAGCTGTCCAGCTTGCCAGAAGGCGAAACCGAGAGGCGGGAAACCTCCGGGGTTGATGCAGCCGGTGATGAGTCACTACCCGTGGGAGATAGTCGCGTGCGACATCGTCGGCCCACTGCCGAGGAGTCCTCGGGGAAATCAGTACCTTTTGGTGATCACTGACCATTTCTCGAAGTGGGTGGAGCTGTACCCCTTGAGAAAACTGGTCTCGGAGCGAATCTGGGAAAAGTTGTTAGACACTTTCCTGCGTTTCGGAACGCCCAAGTGTCTCGTCAGCGATAATGCTAGTTATTTCACTAGTAAAGTCTTCACTGGACTCCTGCTTGGCCCTCAATATTAAGCACAAGAGGACGACACCGTACCATCCTCAGGCCAATATCACTGAGAGAGTGAATCGCAACCTGAAGAGCATGCTGATCGCGCTGACGGAGAGACACCGGGACTGGGACGAACACGTCGTCGAGATGGGTTTCGCCACTCGGACGACAGTGAACCGATCAACCGGGTTTACACCGGCGTTCCTTAACCTGGGTAAGGAGCTGCCGTCTCCACTGGAAAACGGGTTAAGAAACAGCGACGGGGTATCGGGTCGCTCCCTCTCTACGTACGCGGCCGGGCTCAAAAGCCGTTTGACGGGCGCGTTGCACGACGCTAGAGAGAACCTTGATGCCGCAAGGATCGAGCAGGCGGCGCAGTACGACAAGAGCCATCGCCACCTGGAGTACAACGTCGGTGACCTGGTCCTGAGGAGAATGCACCCACTGAGTAATGCAGCTTGCGGTTTCGCAGCATCGCTGGCTCCGAAGTGGGATGGGCCCTACGAGGTAAGTACGCGAGTGTCGCGGCTTACGTACAGACTCACTCGGCCGAACGCAACCGAGGAGTCTGGCCCTGTTCACGTGACCGATTTAAAGGTGTACTACCTTCGCGATCAGGACGGCGATGGACGAGAAGCGGCTGATGACGGGGAAAGCCCTGTCTCGGCCGGACGGCAGGCGCAATCCGGAGCGCGGATGAAGCGCGGTGGCCGGACGGTGCATGACACTGTCGGCGAGCTCACTTCTAACAGGAGTTTCTGCCGTCACTACAATCTTCGGCGCAGGGTGTAGTTCATTTCTGTGTTTTTAACTGTATTTCTTTCCCACAGAATGCCTTTCTGGAACGACGCCCGACGCCGAGCGCGTGCCGGCGCTGGACGGGGACGACCCCTCCCAGGAGGCCCGCCAGGCCAGAACGGGGGCGCTAACGCTCCCCCAAGTACCCGGGGTGGGCGCCCCGGGTCGAGGCGGCCCGACTCCCGAGGTCGGCGACCGTGGAGGTGGCCCCACGATCGGGCGTCGGACGCTGGGTCCAGACAGCGCCAGGCGGGCTCCGCGGATTCCGCGAGCCACCGCGCGGCCACACCGCAGAGTGGTTCGGGCCCGCCTGCGCGGGGAGGACCAGGCACGAGCCGGCCTCCTGCACGACTTCCTTCCAGGAGCAGAGAGGGGCCGCCACCGCAGGGGGGACGGGCCTGGAGCCGGCGGCCATGCCACACCGTGGCGACCTGGACGACGTGGGACGGGCAGCGGGACCTCCATTTCGTGTCCCGCCAGCGTTGGCGGGACCAGCCGAGACCGGTCCACGACACGCCCGGTGTCGAGGTCCCGCCGCCCTTCCTGGGGCACACGCTGCCCCCGTTCGAGCTGGCCCCGGACCTGCAGGACCCCTGCTGGCTCTGCCGGGTGCCGGTGGTGCACCTCGAGACGCACGAGGCCAGTCCGCGCCACCAGGAGCTGCTGAGGGCGGTGGGCCCCCCTACGTGCGTCGAGGCGGCGCTGCGGCTCCTCCAGAGAGACCGGCCCGACCTCCTGACCCCGGCGGCCCGGGAGCTCCCTGAGGAGGGGGCCACTCCTGCAGCCGCTGCCGCCACCCCTGCAGCCACTGCCGCTGCCTCTACCGCCGCTGCCGCGGCCTCCACCGCCGCGTCCGCCGCCACCGCGGGCTCGGACCCGCTGCCGCCCCCGCTGGTGCCCCTCCCCTGCTCGGCCGAGCCCCTCGCCTCCCCGTTGCCACCTCCGCCCGCCGAGGACACCGTTATGGCGGAGTTGGAGGAGTTCTTGGCCGGGGACCGTCCGCCCTCCGCCGACTCGGTCCCCCCGGGGTCCGAGCCTTGAGGGAGGGGAGGTGTGGGGATCCGTCCGGCCGCGTCCCCCTGGAGTCCCGTCTTTCCCGCATTTCCTCGCCCCCTTCGCCCGTTCTTCCCGCGCCCTGCCAAGGCCGAGCGGCCCGTCACCTGCTCACCCGGATCCCTGGACGGGGGTGCGCCCCTCGGGGATCGTGCGGGGACCGTGGCAAGGGCGTGGGTGCTCACGTGAACGGGTCGTGGTGGGCACGTGCTTGGTGGGGGCGAGGATACAAAAAGGGAAGCGGGACAAGGGGGGCTCGCTTCGGAAACGGCGGACTGGACAGTGCGTGTGGCGGCGACGACAGGGACGACGACGAGGACGACGAGGACCACCGAGGCTGACCACCGAGGCGTGAGTTTCAGTAAACTGTTCTAAAAACGCACAGTGTGTGGGTGACTTCTTGGGGAGCGAGCGAGGCACGTCCCGATCGGGCGTCGATTAGGTAGCGACCCACAACGTCATGATCAAAAAGGCCTTCAAGTGGGCACTGGGAGTGCCAGAGCATACACATTGAGCGGCTCGTGGAGTTTGGTGTACACAACACTCTGGAGGAACTGAGAGACGCACTGATTGCAGCGCAACTCAAACGGCCAGACGGGATGGCCAATGGCAGGTGGCTGCTTGGGAAGCTGAACCTGGAAGCTCACGGGAGCCGGGCCCCTCCATCCAAGGACCTTCCTCGAGAAGTCAGAGCCAAGATCAAGATCAGCAGAATACCGAAAAACATGCATCCGGAGGGAGCTGCAGACAGGAGAAGAGCAAGATCCGAGGCCCTGGGGCGCACGTGGGATTGCAGGAGCGGAACCGCGTACATAGACGCGGCCCAGGGACACGACGGAATCGCAACGGCGGCCATGATGTCCTCGGACAGCGAGAAGACAATCAGTGCAGCGTCGGTGAAGAAGATCAAGTCTGCAACCCGCATTGAGATGGTGGCCATAGCTCTGCCCATCACTTGGAACTTGAAAGTGACTGTGCTTACAGACTCTCGGGCAGCGTGTCGAAACTTTGAGGCGGGCTCCGTCGGACACGTAGCAGCAAGACTGGCTCGTGAGCACCCACCGAAATCGGTACATGTCGTGTGGACGCCGGACTACATAAGACGCAGGGGGAACGAGGCGGCTCACGCCACGGCCCAAGGTTTACTTCCCAAACGGGCCTCCCCTCCCGCGGCGACGACGCTGACGACGAGGCATCATACTCCGAACGACTAAATGCCATGCGACTCGCCAGGTGGTGGTTCCCTCTTCCATATAAGAATCTCTCGAGAGAAGAACACCTTATACGAAGACTCTAGACGAATTCACTACCAACGCCAGACAGACTCAACGCGTGGTACCCGTCGTCCCACCCGTCTCCCGCATGCACGCACTGCGGGTGCGAACGAGCCGATGCGTATCTCGTCGTGTGGGCCTGTCAGAAGATCCGAGGCCTAGTGCCATTCACGAATCCGAAGACGGAACAATGGGGGGCCGTGTTACGCAGCAAAGACCTCAGACAACAGCTACTGCTGGCAACGAGAGTGGCAATAGCGTCCAACGCCGGTAGAGCCCCCGAATAGGGCAGCCACCCATCGTTTCCTTTTTTCTATATTCTTATTGGATTCAATAAGAGAGGTTTTTAACAACAACAACCACACCCGTCTAAAACTTGAGTGTACAAATCGTCTCTTGGGAATGTTTACTGCACAACTAGGCTGGTGCACCATGGACATAATGGGGCACAAAGAAAACAGATATTTTGGTGCTAGCACCGAACTATGCATGGGCATATAGAAAAGAAAAGGAAATATGCCAAGAGCATAATTATAATTTGATCCGTAAGAGTTTGATGCCGCCATGCAAACAGCCAACTTTTATGGAGGGACGCCATTGTAGAGACTCTCGTGTCAACTATTTGTCACATGACAAATTATCCCTAACCTCTGGACCGGGCTTGTACGCTAAGGTGAAGAGTCCATTCAGCTCTCCCAATTCACATTGACGCAAGCATTTGATTGCAGCTGAATATCGGTGGCTAGCCATGCCACAGGCAAGATGCCAGGAAAGTGGGGGCCCGAGTGAAATTATGAAACAGCACAGTTGTCACAAAAATTGTGTGAAACATCTTGACCTGTGCAGATTTCTTGAAAGGGCCTGTTCGTAACATGACGAATCTGATGTTTATGCTGTGTCAATCAATACTGCACAAGTGCGATAAAAGTGCTAACCCAATGCAGCTCTAACAAAATGCATTTGCAATTTACAGCATCCCTATTGATATTGTGTGAGCACGAAGCCAAGACACGGTGGGCGATTAAGTGGTGGCCAGCAGAATCTAACTACCTCTTTCTACACCAGAACGATAACTGCTCTATACTCTGCCGCACTAACAATGTGCAGTGCAGCCAGAGTTAAGGCACGCTTGCACCACCCAGAAGGGTAAACGCCACTCTGCATGGTGACTCTGCTGCATGCAGATCTAAACTGACAGTTTCTGCTCACATGAGGAAGACAGAGGCGACGTTTATCCTCTTGATTGACTTACAAATGTTGTGGCTTTGGCTGCACAGCACGCTGGAGAGACGGAGTGCGGGATAGCGCTTGCCCGCCATAACTAAGTGCTCCAGTGGCAGTGTGCACTTACATTGTATGTCCTTTTGCTGTGAACCTGCATTTTACTTCTTTTTTTTTTGCTTTCGCTGTGCGTCTACATTTTACGTCACATTGTGGCTACTGAAGATGGCGGACGTGTTCAGTTTTCGAACCGGAACAATTTGATGTGACGAGATGTTTCATAATGTAAATTGAATAAAAGATTGTAACACAAAAGTATGTGTGGTTTCCAGCAGCATTGAAGGCAAGGCAGGTGGCGCAACTGTTGGTTAAAAATGTTATACAGTGGCATACATTTTGTTCGTTCACTCAAAACCACAAAAATGATTTAGAAAATGGATATGTCTTCTGGCATCAAAGTTTTCCTGCCTTAAAAGGGGTGAAAATGGGGTACCTACAGGGCGATAGAGGGGTTCCAAAACTGCACGCAGGGCCTCGCAGGTCTCCTGGATGATCTCACTTGCGGTAGACCGCCCTATTCGAAAGGTCATCGCACAGATGGCCTGGGATGCTCCATGAGCAAGGTACCTGAAATGTTAACAAGCAACTGTAGCCTAGACAAATGCAAAATGACTGGTTGCAACTGCAGAGAGAGTGGTTATATTATAAGCATTATACTACATGTCGCAAATTGTATGTGATGCGGGCAGAGGCATGTGGCTTCCGAAAGCACCTAGTATGTATGATCACTCACTCAAAACTTTCTAACAAATTAACTAAAGTGACGTGAGGCTCCCAGGCATCAAACCTGGGGCCCTTTGCGTAACAGCCAAGTGTGTGAGCCACTCGGCCATGCATGCGGCTATATTCAGGTCTCTGTTTACTGTACCACTTTGGAAAGCAATATCTGCCGTGCTGTCAAACACCATTGTTTCGTATTATGTTCGCTAAACTGAACCATCGTGAACAAAAACACTAACATTATCTATTAAATTATTAGCCCTTAACAACAGCTGCAATTAAGAAATCAGGATTTTATTCTTCCCTTGGCCAAAGGTGAGGGGACGTCGATTGCACCACTTGAACGAATAAGTATGGGCCTATTTTTGAAACAGTGCTCACGTCTTGTGTGACAGCCCAGGTAGCACCGAGTTCTGGGCCGAAACTTGGCTTTTGTCTGGCAGTTTAGGGCATTGAAAAGCCCGAAGAAGCCAAAGTAGAGCCAAACCTGACCTCCCTTGGCAACAGTCTGGGTGTTTTGGCCCTAATTCGCCAAACAAGTGCCAAACATAGGCTTCACTGCCTGGTAGTTCGGCTATCATCTGGCATCTTTGGGCCTAAATCGCCTAACAAATGCCAGAGTTAGGCTTACTGCCCGGTAGTTCGGCAGATATTTGGCATTTCTGGGCCAAAATCGCCAAATGCCAAAGTTAGGCTTCACTTTTTGATAGTTCGGCTGTCATCTGGCACCTTCGGGCCAAAATCGCCACAGATGTGCCAGAGTTAGGCTTACTACCTTGTAGTTCGGTTGACATCTGGCATCTTTGGGCCCAAGTCGCCAAACAAGAGCCAAAGTTAGGCTTCACTTCCCGATAGTTCGGCTGTCATCAGGCAGCTACGGGCCAAAGTTGCCAAACAAGTGCCAAAGTTAGGCTTCGCTTCCCGATAGTTCGGCTGTTATCTGGCAGCTACGGGCCAAAGTCGCCAAACAAGTGCCAAAGTTAGGCTTCGTGTCCCAATAGTTCGGCTGTCTTCTGGCAGCTACGGGCCAAAGTCGCCAAACAAAAGCCAAAGTTAGGCTTCGCTTCCCGATAGTTCGGCTGTCATCTGGCAGCTACGGGCCAAAGTTGCCAAACAAGTGCCAGAACTAGGCTAACTGCCTTGGAGTTTGACTGATGACGTGTTGGTACTTTTTAATCATTTAGAAAGTGGAGACACGTAAGGGACGATACATACAGGACAATCTTTCAACTTCAACAACATTTATTTTCGGCTTGAAGCTCAAAGCCCGCCCGCTCCGTGGAACTACGGGAAAGGGAAATCTTGGGGGAAGGAGAGGAAGCGGAGGAAGTGTACGCGATCCCCCTGTCCTGCGGGGCCAGGTACATCGGGCAAACGGGGCGACGCTTCAACGACCGACTCCGAGAACATCAAATGGACGCCGAAAGAGCTGCTTCGGATTCTCAGCACCCGATCGTCATTCACGGGAGAAAATGTCCCGGCTGCGCTCCTAATTTCGCCGGCACGACAGCCATGGGAGGCCACTGCGAGCGAGTCGGGAGAGAAATAATTGAGGCCTATGGGTGGCGACAAACCCGCAAAACGTAAGCACCCCTTCCATTTCGCTCTCAAGAAAGGAGATTATCTTTCCGAGGCCCACAATGGAAGCCGAACGCTGACAGACTAGGCAAGGCGACAAGGTCACCGGCAGAAGCGGCCTTTCCTTTCATTCCATTCAATTTCATTCCAGAGAAGGGCTGGGATTCCCCCGTCCCTTATTTCCCTACTGTTGAACAGGTCGGGATACACTCTCTCCCCTGTAGCTTTGGCTATACAGCAGTTTTCTTTTTATAAGTTGTCTTCGTTTTTTTGTTTTTTTTTTTGTTTTTACTCTAAAGCGTCGAAAATGCTGAGGGAGCTTAGCTGCGTGGTTGATGCCCCTTCGACCTCGCCTTTTGCAAATCCTCCCCACCTGCTTTTGTGTCTTCCTGTGGCTGTCAGGGAGCGCGACAGCCGCTTTAAGCAAATTAAAAGGGTGGAGCGAAACACGTGACCTCTGCGTAGGACGCGTGGGACAAAAACTTTTGGACGAAAAAATTTTTTCGCGTGACTCTCTTTGTCACGCTGATGGGATCTCTGGGAATGTTGTTTTCGCCGTTTGCCTAGTTATAAATAGGCGGGCCACGTAGGTCCGGTTTTTGAAATGCATTCTTCAGTGTTCTGTTGCTTTCGTGCGTTGCAGACGCGGCCGTGTGTTTTCGTCGTAAACGGCAGGAATACGTCCATGCCAATTTTCGGTAATAGCCATTTTTTTCACCGGAGTTCGTGGAATTCTTGTGATGTGTTCGTTGGACACGCTTCGACAAAAACTGCTCTTCGCCGACGACGAGACGTCAGTTGAATGTGCGCAACCTTCCTACTCGAGTGTGTTTGTGGGGTGCCTCAGATGGATTCTGCATCTATCAAGGATTACATGATATCGCTCTTTTATTAGTAAGTACACTGCAAGCATGCTTCTGATAGTAGTCCTGCTTTCCTCTCAATCTCCGCGGTTTTTCGTGTGATGAGTTTTGTTTGGCATGAGGACAGTGTTAAGTTTTATTTTATAATTTGTTTTTCGTTTTACAGAGAAGTCTGACCTTTGTAAATGTGTCGAGAATACACTGTGTGTAATGATAGTGGTTTAATAAACTTCTGGGAGTGATCGAAAAAATTTTGCTTGTCCGTATATGTGATTGGATATGCAGCAAATGATATGCAACGTACAGATACTTGCACGACGTTCCGCCAATACGGAGCAGACGCATCGTAGAGTGTTCGCACAATATTGCGCGAACGCTAGGCCGGGGCAAAACGGCTCTAAGGCAATACCTGCCGAATATCAAACGGTGGTGCAAAACTGGACGTTAGAGCGATATTGGAACCGACTTTCGGCCGGTACTGGCACGATAATACAAAGTATTGCCGTGTTGCTTGGGAACGGAGGTGATGACATCTTACCATCGTGTTCCCAACGCTTATTTAATTTAATTCTCTTCTGGGGCGCGTGAAAGAGCACTTCTGTGACACACTAGAGATATTCCAAACTCAGGGACGCCTCTCGTCTTTCTTTGCCACTTTTGGCACTTCAGTGGGTAGCCAAAGAACTTCGGCATGCCCCGAATTGCCAAATTAAGATTTACTGCGGCAGTTATGACTCAAGTCTGGCACTTACTTTGGCAGAACCATGGCGCACCAGAGAAAAGCCAAACTTGGCATGTCCGAAATACCCAAATTAGGCGTTGCTTTGGCAGTTATGGCTCAAGTCTGGCACCTACTTTGGCACAATTGTGGCAGACCAGAGAAAAGCCAAACTCGGCGTGGCCGAAATACCCGAATTAGGCGTTGCTTTGGCAGTTAGGGCTGAAGTCTGGCACTTACTTTGGCAGAACTGTGGCAGACCAGAGAAAAGCCAAACTTGGCATGCCCGAAATACCCAAATTAGGCATTGCTTTGGCAGTTATGGCTCACGTCTGGCACTTAATTTGGCACAACTGTGGCGGAGCAGAGAAAAGCCAAACTCGGCGTGGCCGAAATACCCGAATTAGGCGTTACTTTGGCAGTTAGGGTTCAAGTCTGGCAGCTTACTTTGGCAGAACTGTGGCGGACCAGAGAAAGGCCAAACTTGGCATGTCCGAAATATCCAAATTAGGCGTTGCTTTGGCAGTTATGGCTCAAGTCTGGCACTTACTTTGGCAGAACTGTGGCGGACCAGAGAAAGGCCAAACTTGGCATGTCCGAAATACCCAAATTCGGCATGGCTTTGGCAGTTATGGCTCAAGTATGGCACCAACTTTGGCGCTCCTCTGGCGCACCAGAGAAGAGCCAAACTTTGGCATGCCCTAGGATCGCCCAACTAAGGCTATAGTCAGGCACCGTACTTTGGCACTGATGATTGCCATGGTGCAAAAACCTAACTGCGCCAAAGTTGGGCCCTTATGTTTGCCAGACCTTTGCCCAAGTTGGGCATTCCTCTGGCGTGCTACCTGAGAGAGCTCGTTAGTGGAGCAGTAGCTTTGACATACCTGATTGTCAGGGCCAACCTTTCAGCTGGTGGTATGGGCTCCCTCCAGAAGGTTGTTTCCTTCTGTAGGCTGGGGCCGACCAGCGAGAGGAGGTGGTCGAATCTGCAGACCAAGAGGTTTTAGTGCTATTGCAATAACCATGAATACCTCGAGACCTATAAACCAGTGCATTTCATAATTGCTGCAAACAAAGATATCAGGCTCTGCTGTCGTAGTTTGGTAAAATGGCGACCCAACAGTGCCTGTGCATTAAAAAGAGAAAGAAAAGTGTCAATTTAAGTGGATGTACAGAGCACGAACACGACATCCGTCCTTTTCTGCATTTTGCTGAGACGACACTTTCAGGAGCCACAACTTCGAATCCTTTGAATAGTGCTCAAAGTGCGGTCTGCCACATTAATTGGATGATTGATAACCTTACAATTTTTAAAAAATATATAAAATACAGATTGCTTGTTTGTGCTATTCATACTATGGTGCAGGCACACAATGTACAGCGTAAATAACTTCGCAATTTGTTATCTTGTATTACTCTTACTACATACTGTGACCGAATTATGCACCTCGTAGAAAGTAATGCAATTCCTCGAGCAGAACTAGGCAGAGAAAAATCGAGATTTGCAGGCGCGCTAAACTAAAACTTTGGTTCTCCGAACTGGTGAAAGTGTGTTAAGTAACATTGGAGTGTAAATAATGTTTGAGGGACTGCACTCCCAGTTATAACCTTGAAATGTTCTCAATAGGTCTGCCTAACACTTACTACTTTTTAAAGATAAAAACCTTGTGCCGTCATCCCAAATTCAACATTTCGCAACTACATCAATGACATGCACTTGTATTGCATAAATGATTTCGTGTTAGATACGCTCGTGCATTAGTCAGACGGAATTCCTAATTTGACTCATACATGAACACTGCTGAAGTGTTCTGAAACGTAACGCCGTCGCTGACTAATTTTCAGCGACCAAAATCAAACCGCCGGCGACCTAAAACAGAACAGCGCGCGATTGCAGGGAAGCCAAAACAAAACACTCAGTAATGCTACGCGACCAGCAAATCATTTTTGCCACCTCTTCCAAGACAGCTAGTAATCCAGCTCTATTTCTAGTGGTAGCCACAAGGATAGTGCCCCACAAAACCCCACGAAATCGGGTGACACCGAGGCAGCAGAAAATTTGCGAGGCAAATTCGGCACTTCCATGCACCGCAGAGCCCTACATGAAAAACTGGGACAGATCCCTCTTACCAAAGTTTCTTCTACATACTCACCTTTGCCTCGTCATTCTGAAGTATTGATAGCAGTCCTGGCCGTTGTCCAAACGCATGTCGCGAACTAAATGGTGGTACTCCCCGAAAGTTTCGCGGGAGCGCAGGAGTGATCGGACCCACTCGCGGCCGGGGTGGCGTCGTCGCTGGAGCAAAATCATCGCGGTGGTAGCCCGCACAACCAGGGGCCAGTTCGTCTCACTGCCGGCCTGTGCAATGTAGCCCCGCACGCAGTCTAGGAAGAGATTCCTCAGGTTTTCTGTTTCTTCCAGTCTCAACAACCCCGGCGAACACGGAGAAGTCGCGATGCTACCGCTGGACGCCGCCATGTTTGTTGTGATCATAGTGTCATAGTTGCTTGACTTCATTCGCTTTGCAAGTCGCGGTTTCGATTGGTGCGCCGCAAGCGCCGATAGCAAGCTCCTATTGGTTCTTGACTGCGGCGGACGGCGCTTCGACGCAACTGTGTGTACAAGCTGTCCGCAAGCGTACTCCGCATCGTACCGCAGTCGCGCTTCCGTAGTCGAACGCACCGCAGTCGAACGCAAGTGTCTGAACTGGCCTTTAGGGAGTTTTGGTAGACCGTACGCTGCAGATAGCGGGCCCAGAGGTAGCGTGCCCAATCCATGCTTCAAAATGACGGCACGAGCTCCCCCTAGCAAAGCGGAGCTCGAGCGTACGGTACTTGACGAGTAATAGCGGGATAACTGAGCGCACGTGCTTCTCAACGAGCGTCGCTCGAGCAGTAACATCGTTGTGCACTCAAGAGACGAAGATACACGGATCGCGGTGACGCACACACTGCGCCGTCTCAATCACACTTCGCCAAACTCTTGTGCTCTCTGCTTTGTCAGTACGCCCAATTGCATAATTCCGGATTAAAACTTTAGCCACGCTCGAGAGTCAAGTAATAAAAGGGTCACTTTCCCGGGCTGCCAGGACATCGTCGACGTTGAGTTTATTGCGTCGTCGCAGCAATAAAAATAATCGATACAAAAACGAAAGTACTAAAAAAATAAATCCCTAAATCAACGAAATCTAAATAAAAAAACAAAGAAAAGCTGCTCACTACGGAACCTCGTGCTCCACGGGGACACAAGACGAAATAATCGTTACAAAAACGATAGTACTAAAAAAAAAAATCCTAGATTTACGAAATCTAAATACAAAACAAAGAAAAGCTGCTCAGTGCAAAACCTCGTGCCCGAAAGGAGACACGGGGACACAGTACGAAATAATCGATAAAAAAACGAAAGTACAATAAAATAAAACCCTAAATCTACGAAATCTAAATAACACAAACCAGAGAAAAGCTCCTCAGTACGGAACCTCGTGCTCGGAAGGAGAGACGGGGACACAGACGAAGAATACAATTACATAAAACGAAATAATCTATATAAAATTAACGTAACCTACGAAATCTAAATGATATGAAACAAAGAAAAAGCGCTGCTCAGTCCGGTACGTCGTGCTCGGAAGAAGACTCGGGAGGCACGGGGACAGAACTGTAGAATCACGGAAACCGAGGGGGAAAAGGGACTTAGGGATGTGGGGAAACAATCGTAAATTGTTTTGGGCGATAACTTGCGCCATCTGGCAAAAGAAATATTAGGTGTCTCTGTTTAGTGGGCGAACATTGTTTTCTCGCACCGCACGCACCGTGCGAGCTGCTTAGCATCTGGTGGCCGCGTTAACCAGGGGCGGATCCAAGGGGGGGGGGGGGAGGGGGGGGGGAGGAGGGGCGACGGGGGCGGCCGGCCCTCCAAACAAAGTCTACACTCCCCCCCCCCCCCCCCCTCCCCTCATCTCGGAGGGCAATTTGACATGGGTGGACCCCCCCCGGTGCGCACACGAAAGAATGGGAGAATAGTATCCTTACAAATTTTCCGCCCCCCCCCCCCCCCCCCCCAAAAGGGAGTTCTGGGGGGGGCTATGTTGCACGAATTGGACTCCCAGGAGACTAGGGAGAACGAATTGACGTAGGTGTGAATGAACGAATTAACGTATTTTTGTTTTCGTCCGCAGATACCGTCATCAGCGACTCCACCAATCAATGTCCGAAGAGCGTTGTTGACGTCACTTCCTTCTCCCTAGTCTCCTGGGAGTCCGAAACGTGCAACATAGCCCCCCTGGGTTAGCCTTTGTTGTTAACAAGCACAACGCATCATTTGAATATATAAAATTCAAACGCGAACACATCGAGGGGCGTGGAACGAAAATCACGTTTTGCACATTTCACTGTTGAATGCAAGTCTTGCTGCTGGTTCAGACATTTGCGTCGGTTGCGGGCATAGCGCAGCCAACGTCGATTGACGCAACCTGGACAACCATGTGGCTCGTGATTACTTCACGAAACTACTATCTTCTCAACGGCGAACCAATGCCTCTGCCATTGCGGTCATTTCAATAGCACTGAACATGACTGTCAAAACTAGGCATAAGAGGCAGGGTCTAGGACCATTCGTCGACAGACAACTGGTAGACGGACAATTCATTAATTAAAACAATTCGCACTATGCGAATTTGTCGAACGCGAAACTTGTCGAAGCGGCCCGTTCACGTAAAAACTATTCGTCGAAAGAACTACAACAATGTTGGAGTGATGAGCCTATAGCCGGTGACAGGTCAAGAACGAAGCGAAAGTTCCTCCCACCCCTTTCCACTTTAGTGAAGCAAATGGTGGAGAGAGGCGCCTCCTCTCCAGCTTTCGATCTATAAAGTGGAAAGAGGTGGGAGGAGCTTCTATCCGGTGAGCTTTTGTCCGGTGAGTTCCTGTCCGGGATTCGAGATCTTCTATGCTCAATGGCACTGCTTTGATGCCATTTTATTCAGAGAAACCGAAGATGTATCACAGCTGAAATTAGAACTGCTGAGGTACCCCAGCGGATTGTATTGTCATAGGCTAGCACACTTTAGCACGTGGAAGTCATTGTGCCTAAAGAAAGCCCAGGGATCCTGTGCTCAAGCCTCACCCATATGACATACTCAGGCTTTTGTAACGAGACAAATAGTCTTATGTGCAGTTCGGTGGTTCACTAAGTTCACAAAGCTCATGGTCTCAGGTTTTAAGACGGC